>CALNXI010000808.1:0-2500 GCA_942486025.1 Porites evermanni
GCTTATATAACTCAACAATGCACGAGGAACAAGTTTTTTATTTCTTTTATGAAATAGAAACGCAAAAACAGATGCCCTTACTTGTTCTTAAACGATCAAATTACAAATCAAACGAGGTCATTGTACTTTTTTTTAAAACTTTCTCCTTATAGATAAAACACAATCCTTGTTTTGTTTCTTTAACAAAACAAAAAGTTCATTTTTAACGCTTTTATGAACTAAAAGACAAAATCGGACAAATATATGTGAACATTGATTTTCTCCTTACAAGAACAAACTCTCTTATTGGTACAAATCTTGAATGAAAATGAAAACGCCGCCAGTTTTGCGAACTTCTTTTAAAATCATTACAAATCGGCAAAATGTCCGTGAAACTCTTTACGAAACAGTTTCGCAAGTAAGTTCAGAAAAAGAAACGAAATTAGCGAGGACTTGCTCTATTCTTCGCCCTTTTTACTTGGAGCTTCGGTGTAAAACAATGAGAGACTTTCATTCATGTGTTTGTCGTCCATTTCTTGTAGCTCAGGTAAGCGTGGCACTTTTTGAGCAGTCTATTCCATGACAAAAAGTGTAGTTTTTAAATCATTTACGAAATGTTTTAGACTTCTATTCCACATAAATGTGAGCGAAACTGCTTAATAAAGCGGCAATTTACAATATGCTTAAGTGAGTGATACCGAAGTGTATTACAAATCTTAAAGTACATGGTGTTTATTTGTTTTTTTCAAGTGGCTTTTCTTTTTCTTACCTAAACGAACTCCCGCTATTTCAGTTCGCTGTGATTTCTCTCGTTCGTAACGTAGTAATTTGGTTTTCTACGTTCTTTCATACCTTTAAAACTTTTACGGCCCAAGTTGTTGAACTTTTGTGGCTTTCGCCTCTGCGTCTGCCAAAAGTTGATATCTGTCTTGTTCACTCAGGTGTACAAATCTCGCATTATTTTTTTCAATTGAAATTTTATCCAACCGCCAATCGATCTTTTCGTCTTTTTCAACATTTAGAGACTGAAAGCCAAGGTCAAAGCACGGAAGATCTTCCGCCACAATGGCGGACAGGCGAAAACATAAATTTCTGTGTTTGGCAGAGAGTGTGACGTAGCTTGCGTGCATATGTTGCACTATAATGCACGCGTGACGTGTGCTGCGAGCTTTATGGACATATAATGAACTGGTCTCGACCAATCAGAATTCAATTTTAACCTTGGCTATTTTATAATGTGACAATTTTTGCAATAAACTTAAAGTAGAAATATGAAAAGTTGACTGTAGTTTTTTAAGAATAACAGGTAACACTAATTGTTAAATGAAATTAACTAGATGCGAAATTTGTCGAAATTTCAAAAATTCGCCCACTCAGCCGGCGCTAAAGCGATGCGCGAGCAACTTATTAGATGCTGTTGTTTTACACATAATTTTCTCTACCATAAAAACACACAAAATGTACCTTAAATTTCGGGCTTAAATCCTTAAAAAACTTCGCTCACTCACGATCAGTTGTTCTTCTATGGCTTTATCTTTTCACTTTCCTTCACAACGACAACTGAGCATTTTCTTCAACTTCCACCTTTCGTTTGTTTATTTCATCGGTGCATTTTAAACCTCCGCCGAGAGGCTATTTACCGCGCTTTGATGAATTCGCTCTTTCACTGGCAGCCGGTGCAATGAGTACAACAGTGGGGTAATATGGCTAAAACGGGACGTACCTGCAACTAATCTAGCAGCCGCACTGTGTCCTTAGTACACTGGCCTGCGATTTTATACGATCTCTCCTTGCTCACGCTGGGAAAATGTTAAAAGCACGTAAACACGAAAAGTTTCCTAAATAAAGTAAGTTCGATTTAAACAATGGTTTCATCTAGTGATATCTTTTTGTATTTCACTTCTTTTCTCGAATAACTAGTGAGCAATAATCGATTTAAGGTTAACGGACGTAGTTTACTGTTCAGTGAAAAATGTTACCTGATACGATCCTTTGCTTAATAATGACTTCGCAATGGCAACAGTAGCTGTCAATAACAGTACCTAAATTCATAAAACTATAAAATGGCATTTTACAAAATCCACGACAAATTTTGCTCCATGTTTCATTGTCATGAATTGGTAGTTCAGTGTAGCGACGGCCTTCTTATGGCATCACAACTTCATAACTTAATCTGTGGTAATCCGGACCCTTTTCTTTTCTTTCCTTTTTTAACGTGTGGATTACGCGTAGCGTAAGGAACAAGTTATTCTGGGCACTGCGATATGCATATGTATCACTCAGGTGTGGACACTTTCGTAATCAGTTGGCTCCGCACGAAAGCCGCCGATATCAAAACGACAGGTTTTGAAGATTTATCGTTCCCGTTCCGTGATCAAGAAGTGCTGAGTGTGCATTGTGTTCAGTTTGATGTTATGAGTTTGAACCTTTCACAGGACGATAATTATAAGTTGTCTTAGTTCATCTGCACTTTGAATGTTTAAAATTAGCCTATGGCTAACTTTGAGACAGAAGTTTATGA
>CALNXI010000808.1:7500-55927 GCA_942486025.1 Porites evermanni
AATAATATTGGAATTGTAATATAGCATATTTTATTTTATTTTAACTTATTTTCTCCAATATATTAGCTCTACAGCTACTCTGTAAATTTCGAGCATAAATAGAGTATATGTATGTGTGTATGTATGTATCCACTGACGATCCATACTCAGAAGAATATCATTTTGCACATTTTAAAGTGCCGTTTCTGTGCTATAACGCTTCCTGTAGGCAGATTGTGACTCAGGGAGCAGTTCATACGCAGTCAAATAATCACAGGTTTGACCACAAACAGCGCGTTCAGTCAACTAAGAAAAACCGGAGGCTTATCGGGCGCAAGTTGCTGAACAAAAGCTCAAGCACCGCTTTCTTTAAGAGCGGTGTGATCAATGGTTCCTTCCAGGCATTGGGAAAGTAGCCTGCAGTCAAGGAGGATTTAATGAGATAGGTAATCACTGGTAGCAATAAGTCCAAACAATCAGCAACCAAAGGCGTAGGCATGGCACCTAGGGCACAGTACTTTTTAGCCGAGGCCATAACATGAGACCGAACCTCACCCTCGGTAAGCTTGCGAAAAGAACTAAAGGCCAAACCTTCGTCTGCCAGAAGTCGTTCATCGGCCGGAAGTCGTTGATCGGTCGGGAAAGATAAATACAGCAGAAGCAGAGTAGAAAAACAAAGCAAAGTAAGTGAACAAAATTACCCCTGTAACTCCGCTTCAACTTCTGCGGGCATAGCTTCTTCCCCCACTCTGTCACACGCGAAAGTCGTAATTGCTGCCTGAAGTCCAAGAGAAACGATTACCGCAACATGATAGACAAGACAATAGTTACCCGCTTGGAAATTATTTGGGAGACGGACTATGGTTGATTGGTCAATGTCAAGGGATATACATTTTATGTCACATGAACGATTTAGCTTGATACAAAAAAAGGTGAAATTACACCATTTTATATTAACAGGGAGAAAGAAATAACTACCAAATATGCCATTTTTGTTAATGACAACACATATTTGTCCGGGATTTGCTAAACTTTATGTTGCCTGTGTAAATAAGCGGAATCTTATACTAGCACCCAGTCTCTTAATGAAGTAAGGGTCGTATTTTATTTTTTTTTTGTGCAGGCCGTTGTTTCAAGCAAAAAAATAGTAAACCATTAAATGAAAATACTCTATTCTTGATAAAATGTATTTACTTTTTACCAATCACTTAACCATGTTAGAAGCTTTATTTTGTGAATCTAACTTCCTTTAAAGCAAAATATGGCTGAATATTCTACATAGTGGAGCTTTTTTTGCAGTGCTTAGCACAGAGAAGGGGACATCAAGCCCGTTCCATTTTGGTTTAGCTGTTGGATTATGTCTTGGTATCCTCTCACTGGTTGCTTGCGCGGTCATAGAAACGCTGTGGTATAAAAATTCAAGACGTTCTAAAAAGGTAAACGTTTCCGCCTTTCACACTTGCCTGTGTAACAAAAAAAACAGGGAGCGTGAAATACTACCATATTTTAAACTTATTTTTACGTGGATGACCAAGAATAGTACAATAGCAGAAAACCCAGTCGGAATAACTTAAAGAGACAAACAGGCTGTGTGGTTTCATTCATGGCGGCTGAAGAAAAAGAAGAAGACATTAATCAAAGCGTATATTAGCTAGGTACTGAACACGGAAATTAAAGTTGTTGATAACAGCGTGACAGTGTATACTGCTGGGAATAATTCATCGAGAAGCGAGCGGAAGTGAGGTTAATAAATCTGTCGGAGTTTGCTTCGCCCGTGGCTCTGACGAAATAGCCAAGCGAAGTGTCATCTTGCTTTGGTCATATTTCTTTCTATCGGTTTGGTATCCAGAGTTGTCTAGCAACGATGTCGCGACTAAGCTCCAATTAACGTCATTCAGTCTGACGTCTCGTCTCAGTAGGTGCATTTTTCGGTTTCCAGGCAACACTTCCATGGAGCCGGTTGACGTCAGGGAACATAGACCAATTCGGCTAACTCAATGTTGTACCCAATTCAACCCTTTATTTTTTTAAATTTGAATTCCACCAGAAACTCATAAGGGGTTGAAACGTGTAAATCGCGTTCAATGCTCGTGAATATTCGCTTTTACCATATTTGGAAACCTTAGTGTCAGATATCCATTTTCAACAAAATGGCTGCCGTGCGATCACCATGCAGATGTTTTAAGACAAGAGTTCAGCATTTCAAGGTTAAAAATACACCGTTAAAAGACAAAAAATGGAAATAAAAGAGAAAGTTCAAAAGAAGGCTCAGCTTCCTTTTTGTGGAGGAAGGGAAGCTTTTCATCAAGGAATCGTCCTTTGAGGAATTCAACCTTGTTTTCTTCACGACGGAGCTGAATTTTCAGGTACATTTTGCACTCTATGGCCAAGACAATTACTTTTTTGAAAAGGGAATTTATATGGCCAAGACAATTACTTTTTTGAAAAGGGAATTTATCTCTTTTTAAATGTTTCATAGACGTCTTATAAATTTCTTTTCGGCGATAAAGAAAAATAATATTACAAAATGTGCCCCGATTGGAGATGGATTTTGTGTTGAATTTTGCCATGTGCTCAGCCGATTTCACTTGCGTGAACGGATCCACGATCCAGATAGTGTTTTCCGAATTGCTTTAAAGGATTAATTTCTTGAATTCTGAATAAAAATTTTCAAGAAACGGCTTCTCTGTCTTTTTTTCTTATTTTGTAATTCATAAAATTAGCTCAAAACACGATCGTGACTACAACACCCAAGCTGAATTTAAGCTTAAATGCTTCTCACATTCATTACGCGCATCACTTTTTGCAAAGAAGTCAGGTTCAGTTTTTGGACACTTTTCGATACGCAGCTAATGAATTTTATTCGCAAATATTTTTTACTGTTTATTCTAGACTTTTAATATAAAAATCATAAAAGCCTATTTGCAGTACAGTTTACTGCGCAGAGGGTCAACGAGGCATCGTTTTTTGAAGTGACAAGTTCAAGAAGTTGTGAGGACGTCAATGGGTTTCATAATGTTATGTTTGGCCCGGGTGGTAAGCCAATAATATCCTGCTCAGTGTTTTGGTAAGATTCCTGGTTTGAACCTTTGAAATCTTTCTCGGCTTTCGGAAGTATTTTCCCCCGTTTGTTGGCCATTTTTTTAAGCGGGCGCGGGAACCTGAATTGAAATTACGTCACGTTGTTTAAGAAGTTTGATTGGTCAGTCATCTCTTCTTCTCGTTCCAAATATGGTACTTTTGAAAATGAATAATCACGAGCATCGGACAAAGCAAACATATGAGAGTTACTCGTTTCAACCCCTTATGAGTTTCTGATTCCACCTTATAATGCAAATACAGTGCACAAAGAATCTTAACCCCTGGAGATCTGAATTGGGTACAACATTGCGTTAGCCGAATTGGTCTATTGACAGGGGCACCCAACGACGGTTTCCTCCATGCATTGAAAATACTTTTTAGGCTACCCAGAGTACTTTTAGATCTCTAGAAATACATTCTAAGCGCCGCTATAAAATTTGTATCTGTTAGGTCGTCCTAGGGCAACTTGAGTCTTTTCCAAAATTACGAGGGCCTCCGTATTATTTTCCCGAAAATTTTAGATGCAATTTTAAGTTTTACGAAAGTGAGAATTTTTCTGATTCCTCCCTCCATCGCCTGTTTGAATCCGAAAATTTTAGGTTTTCTTTTTCTACGAAAAAAAGGCTAACTTGGGTACTGAAATGCGAAGAATTATAATTTAGAAAATCCTAGGGAATTTATTAGACATGTTACGAAAATTGTACATGAATGGAACTGTCATCTGGAACTTTTTAGCCTTCCCTAAGCTATAGTGAAAAAAAATCCCATCAGCGAAAATTTCACACAACTGATTTCAAACCCAACGACCCTTTTCTCAGGGTACAAGGTTGACCGGTTACGCGTACGCGAGCGCTATATCAAAGCGCGCATCGGACAATGATCACTATGCTGACTAAACAGGTGGTGACTCATGACTCTGAGGACTGACCGACTGTGTGAATAGCGCCTGTCAGTCCTGTGTATCGGTCGATGGACACTCAATAAGTGCCGTGCGAATTGAGATCGGCAGGGTACAAGACGTTTGAAACTGGCATTAAAATCACTTATGCCTTTTCTTCTGTTCTTATTTTTGTTCTTCTCATTTTTTTTATTATAATTATTCTTATTATTTCTATACATTCTACTTCGCTCTAGAAAATTCGAAGACATTCCCACAATAGATAAAGTTTTCGGAGAAAATTTGAAAGGACCGCTAGAAATTTCGGCTAGGGGAAAAGCTCGTCAGGTAATCTTACGTTTTCGGAAAGCTTTCACTGTAGGCTGTTATTTTCGGGAAAGGCGAAAAACAGCCCTAAAAAATTCGAGAGGTTCAAACCACTCCTAGGATGACCGAACGGATCAAATTTTTTTTTAGCGATACGAATTATTCATTTATATTGCTTTTAAAGCACTTCAGGATACATAACGAGGCATTTCAGATCATTTCCCAGAAAACGGTTGTTGGGTACCCCTGACCGCAAAAGCATTTTACGGATAACATTGGAGCAATTTGGACCATTACGGCTTGATAGGTCGCGGGATATGTTTGTTTTTCGGAAGTGTCGGTTTCAGTTCGGCTTTTTACCGTCAAAACCTTGCTATTCCCTGACATCATGATCTGTACCTTTGTAATTCATGTTACACCGAGGGAAACCCACAATGAATTGGTTCTTTCGCCGCCGATGGATGTGACCGATGGATCAAATCAACGACGTCATTTATTCAGTGCCAGCGTTGCCCAGTGGTCTGGGAGATGCACTCTCGCGCACGAGGCCGGTTATTGTGTAGCTTCAAATCTCCGCATGGATAGTTTCGTTTTCTTTTGTACATTTTTTTAACTCATATTTCTAACTGGGCGGCCTGTGGCGAGCCCAGTTTAAGAAATGGGTTTCATTTTTTTCTCGGGGGGGCGGGGGTAGGGGGGTATTTCCTGGGAAGTCGTAGTGGGGGTGCACCGTCCACCTCATCTAATCTTTACACTATTTCAGAGCAATATCTATAAGGTTAATGTAAGAGAGTTCCTCCCACGGGATAAAACGGACTGCCTGCTGAAGACGTCCTGTTCCCCTCAACTGACCTTTGGATCCCCAATTTAGAGCGGCACCACTCCATGCCATACCGATCCTAACCTTTATCTGAATAAATAATGAGGCATCAAGTTTACAAAAATATAGCTGATTTGTAAGTATACTACTTACTTTATTTTTCTAAGGTGTAAGGTAAATGGTCGAGAGAGGGTCTAATTTTGTTTAATTTTCGCCCTATGTTTATACTTCAAAATCAGATTTAATTGGTGACTTGGAAGACTGTGTGGTAATTGGTCATGCTGTTTGGGAGCAGAGATATTTGATGTCTGGGCCTTGCATGAATTTATATTTTGAAAGTTAATGATTAATTTCCGTTTGTTTGTTTGTTATTAATAGCAACACGCCATTGAAACTCCAGGTGGTATGACTGCAAGAAATTCTATGGGGGAAGAGATTGATGCTATGTTTACAACTGATCACAAAGACAACAGTAACGGTATTATAGATTCTGTTCAAGAGGAAGGAAGAGTACAGTTCCTTGGCGACACAACCAAAATATCCTCTCTATCAAGGCTGTCTGCCGGTACTTAAAGAACGTTTGATCCTTTGACAACAGCGTTTAACAACAAATGTGATTACTACTCATGGTGGCAGCAATGGGGAAATTTAAAAGAAACATTGTATTTTTAATTCATATATTGCATGGCTGAGGCTTGTTTGAATTTAAGTGGTATAATGCCCACAAATTGCTCTGCTTTAGAGTTCCCCTGCCGCCTGCAATTTTTTTTTTCAGAGCAAAATTATTCCGAAAAAAATTATGTTTTAAGGGAAAGTGCAAAATCTCCCTAATAGAGTGGCAATAGAATCGAAGTCAATGCCGTTAGTTTGGAAAGATATTTGATTTGAACAACGATCGTTGCTACAAGAGTAACAAGCAAATAAAATGGAAACGGACTTAAAAGTCGTTTCTTTTTGGTTGTCGATAACCAATTCCGTGCAGACTGGAAAATAGGAAACTATTTCCTCACCATTTACTAGCTTCTGTCAGCTTTTCGTGGTAAATATTTCAGATTTTTAAGCTTAAAACGCTCCAAAATACGACCGCACACCACATCAAACCACATGTTAGTCTCTGCCGTTGTGTAATCTGCTTCAGGAAAAATAATTTATGCTGCCTTCACGATTTCGGCAGGCAATGATCTGATTGGTGGAAGTCGATAACAACAAATCCACGCTTCCAGTCGTCTTTTCGGGAACGAGCGCGAGCTCATTTCCCAAAAAGGCCTAAAAATAGAGGCTATTTTAACAAGGGAGATTCCTGTAAAAACACCAACAACAATCGTCAATAATTTAACGTTTCTGTTTGTCTTGCTTGTTTATTCCTTTTTTGGACGACGTAGAAGACTCTCGAATTGTCCTGGCATTTTCCTCTCGGTTCTATTATTGGAAATACTTTGTTTAACCCGACTACGACAAAGAGGTAACTTAGTTTTATTTCGCCCAAAAAGCATAACAAAAACCCTTTGACATTTCTTTTTAAATTTTATAGTCAACAGACTTACTAACTTCATAACTCAAGGCCCTTTTTGTATAGCAAAACAGCGCAAACACCCAAAAC
Source organism: Porites evermanni (assembly GCA_942486025.1). Taxonomy (NCBI): domain Eukaryota; kingdom Metazoa; phylum Cnidaria; class Anthozoa; order Scleractinia; family Poritidae; genus Porites; species Porites evermanni. The sequence continues at coordinate 14,185 of CALNXI010000808.1, forward strand.
AGGACGCTCCGAAACACAAAGGTATTGGCTCTAACAACTGAAGATGTGCGTCTCAAAATATAAAAAAATACCCTTGGTGCTATACGACAAAGAATACGATGCTGTGTTCATTCAAGAGCAAACTAAGGTCCCGGGTGTTCGAAATCTGTTTTCCTGTGTGAGACTTTACTAAACTATTACATTTTTGAGCAGCAAGTAAAAATCTCTATCCATGGTATTTTAGTCTGCGAAAATAGCCGTCTCTCCTCGCTACTCGCCGCTAGGGAGTCGTTTCGCCAGGAGGGAAGTCTGCAGGGACTGAAATTCCATACTGATGACGAAAAATCTGTCCGGAATCAGGTCAGGAGCTCTGATTGCCCGACGGAGTAATTATATTGTTTTAGCTATTGTTTACGAATGACCGACAAAGACAAAGGGCGTCGAAGGTCAAATGAAAACGCGATGAATCTACTACAAAACAGTTAATATTCGTGGAATATATTCTTCCTTCAGAAGAAGCATCTGAGTTTTCCTGGAGCTCGTTCGCAGAAGAACCCAAAACTTTACCATAATCGACCAGGAGAAGCATAAAATCGAACAACTATTCATTTGGAACCCCGTAACTACCAGTTTAATTATGTAAACATCGATTTCATCATCAGTGTGGAATTTCTGTTGTTGAGGGGAAGACGTCCCTCCTGGCGAAACTTCCCTAGGGGCGAGGAGCGAGGAGCGAGGAGAGACAGCTGTTTTCTAAGGCTAATGGTATTTATCCTCTCCGTGTGAAGAGTTAATTTAAGTTGTTTTCATGGTTAAAACACTGCAAGAGGCTACTGCTGGTAACTTGATAAACCATAAATCTGTCTCTTTCCAGGGCAAGTTTGTGTCGACAAGTCAAAACAGCGGTTTCACACAAGTGTGTTGCCCAGCCCAACACCCGTTGACATGCCTACCAAAAGAACAGTGGAGCCCAGCAAGCCGAAGGCTCGCAAGATACGCAGTTATAACATCGAGAGAAACAGCACTTGCATCGGACAAGAAAATGCTTCGCATGGAGAGAGGTACAATTAGTGTAATGCAATTCCATAGTGTAATCTTTGAATGTCCATTGAATAAGCGGATCAGTCTCATAATAAACTCTTTATAACCTCTGTCTCATTGATGTCATCCATGTAAAGATGCACTATAATAGTACATTAAAAAGTCTTGCCTTGTGACTGACCAAAATCGTTTATTTTTTTCAAAAAAGAAGAATGTCATAAAATAATAGTTTCTTGGTGTTTCGCACTTTGGCAATCAGTAGACCCACCCCACACAGACATAGCTTACCCATGCAGTGCTCGCTGGAGTAACAGTGGTTATAACTCTGACCAATTACCAGGGAGAGCTCTATCTCAAGCGTGCGTTTGGATTTTTCCCTAGGGAGTGGCTTTCTACGTGTAAATAAACACACTTGCAAACAGATTTGCCCAGTTTGGCTGTAAGGGCGGGAGGATTGGTTTTCATACTATTCCTTGATCTTTGCCGATAAACAACCTCTGCTAGTCGTTGTTTTGTCTGTTCACTTTCCCGAAACGCCACCTGCTGCTGCTCCTGCTGCACTTGCTGTTTCTGCTCCGTCTGCCGGGAATTCAGCGCCAGCTAATGCTGTTGTTGCTACCCCCACAAGAGTTAAATTCATTTCTTAGCTCTATATTTTGCTTTCACTAAGTTTACCGACTTGTCTCCTGATTGCCCTAGTCATTTTTCTTACGTCCGTACTTTTGTCGGTTGGGGCCGGCTTTGAAATATTGTCTTGACGTTTCCCTTGTACGGTTGGGGGCCGCTTTGATTTAGAGTTTTAGCCTCACGTTTGCGGCAAACGGCAAACGTCTGATTCAAGTTTAGAATTTCACGGTAGAAAACGAGTAGATAAAAACAGCTCAAAACAATTGTTACGGAGAAAAAATTAAATAAAACTACTAATTTGTGGAGAGAAATAATGACCACTAAGCGACAATTGAAGGGTAAACTTGGTCATGTGGTAAAAATGCGCGTTTGTCTTTTGACGAGGCTGCCTAGGCTAATCACGTTTCAATGGGAACGCACGCTGTATACTGAATTTCTCGCTTTATAATTTCATTCACACGACGGTGGCCGAGAATAATTATTTTACGTGCTGGTTTGGCTTTTGCTTGTCTCTGCGCAGGGACCGAGGAGACCATTTTAAAGTGGTAGGGCTAAAAAATCTGGCCAATATAAAAAAATATTAAGATCAGTGTTTCGCCATTTATCTTGCATTTGCGCGCCATTTTTCTTAGAGAGTGAATATACATAAACGTCCTCACTTTATCTTGTTATACTTTTGAAGCTGTTTGCAGTGCCGAAGTTTCTCTTGCGGTTCTCATTGCGGGAAACAAATTCCTGTGCGACTTCAGTTAAAGAGACACTGTCTGTTCTCCGCTTGTGGCCATTTAACATTGCTAGGTTGCTAAACCTTTCGTCACCCATCCTGGATCGAAGCCACGTCCTCAGACGCCGGGCAGATGAGAATGAACGCTCGCCAGCAGCGCTGGTAACAGGATTTACAGCAAGCAGCTTACAGACAGTTTGCACTTCCTGAATTAGCTTCTTTTCTGGTTCAGGAAACTTTGACACCGCCAACAGGATTTCGTCAAAACATGATATCTTCTCCTCCTTTAACATAACTTCCAACGTACTTAATTGCCCGGGTAGCACCCCAGTATCAACATCTTCGCTGTATGATGCTTCAAGAAACTTGAACTCTGCCTCATAGTCTTCACCATTAGCAGCTTTAACCAAGAGGGTCTCCATCTGGGCGTAGGAGCTGAAGCTTTCTTGATTAAAGCGCTGATCGATAGCACTGACGATAAGATCAATAGCCTCATAATAAATCCTTCTAAAGTAATCTTTGGCAGTTTTGGGATAGCTTGGTGCACCAGCACCAACCTCCAGTCTGGCTGGAGTTCGTCGCTTTCTCGGAAGCGTTGGTTCGCCAACTCCTTTGCTTTCACTCTTGCGGGCAACATTAGCATAGAAATAGTCGAAGCTCTGATCAGTGCGCATTTTTGTGAGCGCCTCCTTTGTTAGATTTGCTAAGCGTTGTCCACTGACAGCAGCCATCTTCGTACCCTAAAGAGTGTTAGATAGATTATCGGTGTGGGAATAATGCCGCTCTCCAAGATGCAAACCAAAGAAAAAGTCAAATCGTTCCATTTGCGCCTTACACCCTATTATCCTTGCACGTACATCGGGTTGCAATCGTTCGGACAAGCAAACATCCCACTCTTCCATAAGAACTGAATAGTTCTCAAGAATTCGTCGAAAACAACTGGCTCTAACCGTCCACCTTGTAGGGCAAAGTCCAATAATTCCACGGGAACTAGCATCCTCGTCTTCCGTTTCCAGATTTTCCTTAAGCTGTTGAAGTAAGGATTCCCGCTTTGGTGAAAATTTGATCAGGGTGACTATCTCCTTTGCAATATCCATAGTTTGTGACAACAGTTGACAGTTACAGGTCATATTCTTCACGCTTAAACTCGAAGAGTGAGCGTAGCAGTGGGTAGGATGGGCTTTAGGTGCAACCTCTTGAATTCGTCTAGCCACACCCGTTTTGGGCCCAAGCATCTTGCTTGCTCCGTCGTAACATTGACCGCTGCAGTTGGTTAGTGAAAGGCCTAGTTTAGCCAAAGTGTCCTTAATAGCTTTTACTATTGTCTCCGCACTAATATTTGGAATTTTGATGAACTCAATGAAGTCTTCATGTGCAACAAGGGAGTCATCCACCCATCGAATGCAAATGGTGAGTTGTTCTTTATTACTTATGTCGGTATACTCATCACAGATAATAGCGAAAAAGATAGCCTTTTGAATGTCAGATACTAAATCTTGGATGACCCTGCTGGCAATTATGGCTATTAACTCATTTTGGATTTCGTGAGAAGTATATTTGTCAGCGGTCCTATTGAGCCACACTAACAGCTCAGGGCGATCCTTAGCTCTAAGCTTTAGCAACTGCAAAAAGTTTGATTCTTCCTCGGTATTTCCTTGAAATGCAAGGCCTTGGCGAGCTAGAAACTGTAGACATTCAATAATTGCTATGAGACATTAACGATTTTCTTCCATCGTTGCTCTTGCTGTCTCGCTCATCATTTCGACAACATTACCACACGAGGGTATTGTTGTAGAGTATTCTACCTCCAATTTATGGCAGTTAGAGTTCTGGTGCTCTCTAAATTGAGCCAACGCATTTTTTCAGTTGGAGAATCCCGACTGTATGAATACGAGTTCTTTGTTCCTGGCACTATTCAACTTTGACTTCTGTTTTGCACACAAGAAGCAAAAAACTGCATCTTTTTGTACAACATAATGAAGCCAAGGATACTCCCTGAACCACTTTGCATTAAAAGAACGATTTTGTTTACCAACTTTTGTCTTAGGGAATTGGAAGTTCATCGGCTGAAATGGCTCAGATTGTGTGGGAGGCACTGACACTGATGTTTCACCAGGCAGGAGATCGCTGGTACATGGTTGTGGACCCGTTGGTGTAAAAAAATAGAAAAGATCTGCGGGTGAAAAAAAAAACAGTACCATATAACAAAAGCTGAAGCAAAAATAATATGACTGTCATGACGCCAGTTTTCACTTATCCAAAATAAACCTCAAATAAAGGTTCATAAATAAAAAGTAAATAATTTATTATAAATAGTAAATTATATCTTCGTACTTCTGTTTAAAGAAAAGCACTGTGTCTTTTTCTGGATGAAAACAACCTGCGTTACAGCGCTTCATACAACAACACCCACTCCATGTAAAGTTGGCATATAATAAAAAATATTAAATTGGTTGTCTTTACACTAGGCTGTTAAGTAAGGCTTAAGAGCCGCTAAGTTTTACATAACCAAAAATTCGAGAGTGAAGGCCTGAGTAAAATCTCAAGTAACTTTGTTTTGCATCTCATTAAAGTCGGAAAGTTGAAACGATTCTTATGACCGACTTAGCTGACTTGCGGTTTTGCGGTTTCTTGAGCTTTGAGAAAGGCGAGACATGTCAATCAATCTTAATTTTGTTGCGTGGGAAAATAACCTCAAGTAAAAAAGAGTCGGTTGTGTGTGAAGCTTTATTTTACTTAAAGTAACTAAAATGTACTTTTCTTGAAATATTTCTTAGCTTATTTCAGGCTCTAGTGTAAAGACTACCATTGTTTAGAATCTCACAGAGAAATCCGAGCAGAAAATATTCGTGTAACACAAACCTTCAATGCCTGTAGCATTTCCTCCAGCATTAGCGCTCGCTCCATCCTTGGTCTTTGCCGAGACACTTGAGTTATCTAGCAATATATATAGTAAAGGAAGTCCTTTAGTAATTTTTCTTTCCAATAATTCGTACCAGGATTTTCGATTGCAGTTATTGAAGATCAAAAATTTTTAATGAAACTATTTATTTTTTTCGCTTGTCGCATCAATAGACAAAAATACTTTACTTGGCACACTTTTGAAGAAGCTCGTGATCCTTCTTGACATTCCGAACGGAGAAACGAAGGAAAACAGAACAACGTCTGAGTTAGCACAGTCAACGAGCAAACCTCACAGAAATGTTTGCAAGTATGGAGGCATGTGGGCAAATCGCCCTAGTCCGGCTCATCCGTGTCCCTCATACGGTAGGAACGCCTGTGACACGGCCTTACTGAGGCTTTTATGTAACGCGAGTATGCAAGAGTACAGTAGACGCGTTTTATTACTTTCAAGTAGTGAAATCCATATTTTTCCATGTCAACTGGAGCCCTAGAAAATAAATCCCAGCAATAAAAGTGGTAGAGCTATAGCCCTACCAGCCCCTCCCCCTCCGCGGTCCCTGGTAATTCGCGGGTTATAATTCCGATATAGGTCTTGTTCAATATGGATTATTTTGTGCGCGGAGGACACAAAGAAGTCGAGTTTCTATCGATTAAGTTTGTATTTTATGACAATTTCATTGCACGGTTTGCTGGTGTCGCTCAACTTTAAGATATTAGATAAAGATAGATAATTTATTGAAACACGTCGCAGCTGTACATAGCTGAATTGCGTATTACATATAAAATTTAAAAGGTATTGAAATCTTTATCTCTCTCTTATACGAGTGTCAAACAAATAAAACTGCAACAGTCAAGTCTGGGGGTAAACAGGGAAGGGCTCCGAAGTGAACCCTTCCATTAAATAATATTTGCCCAAGGAAGGCACCGCCTAACCCTAGACGAAAAAGTCTCCAGGCGGGAAAGATGTAAACACACGAAGCTAGAAGCTGAACTGCATGCATTCTGTCTTTAACTGGGATGTGTATATAAGACCTATAAGCATCTGACTCCCAGTCTCCTGAACGCGTAATCAGCTCTGCAGGGATTTGAGCTTGAAAAGCCAGAGTGGCCCCGCCCGAACGAAAGCTATGTCCACTAACTTGAGACGGGTCATGTTCGTTTTGGCTGCCAACAACTTTAGCAGGGAGTCAAACTTTCCATAAGTCAGAGCAGTCAGGCCTCCCTCAGTTGATGCTGGAATGATAAAGGCTGGGCCCGATGAAGGTGCTGGTACCAAGCGAAAGGCATGTCTGAGAGCTGTATAAGGGCAGAGTGGATGCTGGGCAATGCGAGATAACGCAACAGTTAAAATGCGCTGACTAAATTGGATGGTCTTTGACCATCGATTGATGATGCTGGCCCAGTCAGTAAAGAAGAGTATGTCTCCCCGGCGTAGGTGTTTGGACGGGTCAAACTGTGTGAATCCTTTGCATTGCAAATTCGCCTTACGTAGGAGGCCAAAGAACGTTACTAGGCAAACTGCTCAGAAAGTTGCATGCAAAGGGTTCTCCAAATTTAAGTGACCCTTGAAGGCTAATAGGAAATGGGGTGTAATCAGTTTCTTTTGGGACACTGTTAAAGCTTTTACCTTTTACACGCTTGATTCCTCGAAGTGTAGTTGCCAACTGAGAATTGTTTTTGGTTGGGTCAGTCAGACCATGTTCAAGGTGTAGAATGCGAACCTCATTTGAATAAGTTGGGGTGGAGGTTGCTGAGAGTGACCTTGCCAGAAAAGCTGTATAGCGACTAAGGGTTAATGCTGCTGCTAGGAAAGGCTGATAACCGTAGTATACACAAAAGGATAGGTATGAACGCCTTTGACTCACCTAGGTGGACTTGGTAGTAGGTAGATATGCTTGGCGCCGGAAATTGGTGACTTCACGGTCAAGTTGCTGCTGATCCCTTGGATCTAAGGAGAGCAAGAGACAAGGGGGACATGTAAGATTCGAAGTCGTTTGATCCAGGTAGGGTGTTGGTTGTTCCTGGGATATGCTTGACGAAAAAAAAACTGAAGTTGCAATACTCCTTAAGCCAAAACAGAGAACGAATCCAGTCCATGATCACCGGACAACAGGTTGAGGCTTTGTTTAGAATGGCTGCGGCCACCTGACTGTCTGTCTTGATGATTACTCGATGACCGCTCCTTAGACTTATGATAAGTGGATTATTTATTTATTTTATATAAATGAAATAAGCGCAATTCTTCTGTTTTGTATGAGTTCACTGACAAATGACCAGGTTTGCTTTGAAAGCATTTAGCTTTGAAGCGTTGGAACGCAGATTTCTTGTCATGATTGCTATCATGACGCTGTGAGTAACGCCAGTCGAGGTTTTCAGACAATCTTGGACAAAATAAAATGGAACAGCAAACCCCCATCCCCCCCAAATCAAGGATGAAGGCGCGCGAAGGGCAAAAACGCGCCCATTTCCCATCCTTGATTTGGGGGGGAGGGGGGTCTTGGTTTTCCATTTATTTTGTCCAAGATTGTAGCTATTGTTCTTACAAAGCGGGAGATAATACGTGCGCGGGCGCATTAGTTTGAATTGTTTAGAAAATACTGGCCACAAAAGCTTTCTCTGTTTATGCTGGCCATCGCTATGCTTATGCTGGACAAATGTTGCAATGATGTTCTGCAATTGTCGGGAGGCCTTAGTAGCCTACTAAGTGCCTGACACTACATAATTTTTCCCATGACACTGAATTATCAGACTGATTGGATTATCTCCACCCTCTCCGCACCTTACAGTCATGCACCTGAACACACGAGCAACGACATCAACGTTTAAGGAGTTCTTACTGCATGACTATCAACAGTTATCCGCACCTAGACATTATTAGACATTATTTCCCTTTGCGAAACAGGACCTAGCTAAGGTACCAGCCCCAGATTACTTCATGGGAAATGCGCGCGTAAGATTTTTTTTTACGATTTGAGTAGTATCAGAAAAAGAACGAGTGAGCGCAGCGAACGAGTGAGTTTTCTGATACCTATTAACTGTGTCTATTTTATAGGTACTGAGATTTGTTCGTGTAATTTAGTAGATAAATTGCACAATTGTGGCGATCAAAAGTGTAACAAGTAGTCAATTTAAAATCGCTCAACAACAACTAAGTTAATGAAAGCTTATAAATTTTGAAGACTTACCGTGTTGTCCAGCCAGAGCGTGTTTTTAAAACAGTGCTTCCGGACTACACATACCGAGCAAACCCTTCTGGTACAGTATTTTTAACTCTTAAGCTACCTAAGCTACCGATGCTTTGGGTTTATTCCCTTTCTTCAGCTGTTTTTTCTTGGATTGAAGAACTTTTCTGGTCTTCTCAAAGACCAAGTTGTTGACTATGCTGGCAGAATAGCCCTTTTTCTTCAACTGTCGTTCGAAGCTGGCCATTAAACTTCGAAGTGAAGTCGGCTTGTACTCGTTGCCATCTTTAGTGCGGACAGAGATGATAAATTCGCTAATGTGTAGCCAATCAGGAGCACGAAAGACAAAATTTTACCGTAAAAAACTATCATTCGTCCAATCAGCAAAGCGAACGACGAAATTTCACTGATGATGAATGAGCGTACTGAAGAGACGTCACCCGTAAACCGTTGCACAAAAGGCTGCGCTCTTTGAAAAATGGCCTGGGGAAGGTTTACCTCTGTTTGCTCGTTACGGGCAGCCATCTTGGATGAGTGTCAAAACCACTTAGGGAGCGGGGGTCGGTTTGGGAGGAAGCGAGAAAAATAGAGGGACTGTCCTAACATCACTGCAGCTCGCGTTCAGGGAGTGTGTTGTACCAGCAAAGCAGGCGTTTAGTTAGTCGTTAGACAATAGATGTTACTTTGATCTGGTTTTACCACTGAGTTAAAGCATTTCGATGTGTGTATGTGAACCTGGTGTTATTCTGACAAATACCCGCCGAGAAGCAAGCTACCGAAATCGGGCAAATTTTGGCTTCGCGAAATACCTGTTGTGAGGTTTCCGGGTATCGGTGACATTTTGACTCAATATTTAAGGGATTATAAAGATTTAGAACCAAAGAAACTTGTTCTCGTTCATCTTATGTGAACCTTGTTTTATGGCCTTGACAAATTTTGAACGGAATCGAAATTTTGATCATGATCCAGTGGTCGATTCTTACTCGGACAGCCTATTAAAAGTTTCGGATTACATACTGGAATAAGTATGAGGTCAGATAGCGAGAGCATTTGTTTTATTATACCTATATTTTTATTATACCTTAGTAATTTTTCTGATTATCGAAAAATGTTTATAGTGTCTTATTAAAGGAGAAGGAAGAAAGCTGGGAGGTTGATTTGGATAGATTAATAGTGTCTGACGTAGTGCTTGGAGAGGGAGAGTTTGGAATTGTTAATAAAGGTAGCTACCGGGGACAAGATGGAAGGATCTATGATGTCGCAGTAAAGCAGTTGAAAGGTACTATTATAAATGAATGAAAGGCACCTAATTTGGTTGATATGGTTTTTTTCCTTCATTTATCAGCCTTACTTTTAAAGGAATGAGTAGACATGCTGCAGCGAAACCTGTGTTGCGGAAGAAATGTACACAATGTACATCAATATATTTTTCTTGCATTTACTTCTTTGTGTCACGCCTTCTTCTTCTTTTCAAATGTCCTCTCCCGCAGGGCCCCCAAGAACTCCCACGGAAGGCTTGATGCAGGTTATCTGATATAAGTAAATAAATAAATAAATAAATAAATAAATAATGATGATGATGATGAAGATGATGATGATGATGATGATGATGATGATGATGATGATGATAAAGTATATATCTTGCCGCGATTTAAAAACATCGAATACAGTGAAAGCTAATCAGTGTATAACATGTTAATGAATTTACTGTTATGTGGCTTTTCTATACAGATGGTACAAGCATGGCAGACAAAAACGATTTATTAGGTGAAATAAAGATGTTAAAACAAGCTGGACGGCATCCAAACATCGTCAGCTTAGTTGGCGTTTGTACTCGAGAGGGTATGTTTTATTCTAATCAGTATTTGCTGTAATGAATACTCTGCTCCTTTTTCTTTAATATGTTTCTTTTTTATTTTTTATTGTTATTTCAGAGAAGATTCTTGTTGTGACTGAACTGGTTCCGTATGGTAGTTTAAAGGACTTCCTAATATCAAAACGAATAGCATGCGTTTCTGGTGAAGCGAGTCGTTATGTAAATGTACGTTTTGGCTTAAACGAGCGGACGTTACTTAAAATCGCGTTTCAAATCGCTTTGGGGATGAAATTCTTAGAAAAGAAAAAGGTAAGGGAATATACGTGCAATACCTTTTTGCGTGCAAATATAATACCTTCTTTCCATTTTCAAAACGTGCTTACCTCTTTGTAATATATCTTTAAAACATTTTACTGTACCTTAGCACTTTCAGCATATGAAGGGATGGTTATTCTAGCAGATATTCTTCATGTAGTAGTTGTCATCCGTAGAGTGGTATTTCTCTATATTCTTCCTCTGCACTGGGGCCGTCTGTCTTTGCTTTGTATATATTATTACGAGCCACTTTCTGTAAATACCACGGATAGGTGAGCAAGAAGGAAAAATCGAAATCCCCCAAACTTGGTCACAACAAAGCCATTTGAAAACTATTTTAGAAAATACAAGACTCAGTTCGTTTGACTTTATATTTTCAAAAATAAACAATTTTTCAATGTTCACCTTCGAGAGGCCTTTAAACCACCGAAAAATGTGCTTGGTATCCTCGTCGCTTCGTGAATGGAAACGGAAACTAATACCGTGAGTTTGTTTTATATAAAACAACTTTATGATCCTTCTTTTGTATCTAAACGTTTTTACAATTTCAAAAGATTTCAATCTGATTTTTTATTTTTTTATTTTTTCAAAATTACCCTCTAAATCAATATTATCGCGACCATCAATTTTGGGGTGTCAGTAAAACGCGGGGTCGGTCCCGGGCCTGGGTCGGGGTCTATCTCTTTTTTTTAAAGAATGCTGTTTTAGAGTTAAGGTTAGGGTTAGACTTATCACTAACCGTAACCCTAACCCTAAAACAGCATTCTTTAGAAAAAAAATTGCACTGGCCCCGATCCCGACCCCGCGTTTTACTAACACCCATCTCAAAGAAAGAGCAATGCTTCCCCTATCAATCTGTGAAATAAAAAATTGGGGCAATTCAAACTGTGAGTCAGTGACAACTAAAAACATTTACGATCTACGACCTTTGAATTTGCAGTTGTATTGGTAAATACAAGCGAGAAATTAGACAGCATTTCAATTCTGGCCCATTCGCCCCTTTTTCGCCAGTTTAAACACGAAAAATCGTTCTAGACTTCACAGTAGCAATTTTTCAAAAGGACAAGTAATTTTAGTGTGCGAATGTGAGCTATGAACACTTCCCTTACGTGCGTATTTGTTTACTATTACGGTATTTGTAACAGTTATCATTTATTTACAAAACGACTTTAGTGTCGTTAACTATTCTTTAAAATGCTCTCATTTCTCGTGAGACAAATCGTTATAGCTATAAAAAAGGAAAAAACTTTGACCTACCTCACGTTTTTTGACAACAGACCCGAAGCATTTAGCGAAACAAGATTGAGTGACAAAGAAATTTGAGACCCAGGTTTTTCCTTGAAGACAGATACCATTCTGAAAAAGAAAGTCACGCGGCACCTTCCGTAACTATAAAAGCGAAACATGCAGATCTTCAAAAACCTTAGTTTCATTGAATTTTCTGTTAGAGCGATCCTGAAAACGAAACAAAATATTTTCAGCAAGAGACTATGAAGTGCAGGTAAGCCCTCACAGTCTCTTGTTTTTCATAAACACCTGCTTAGACTTTCAAGCTGTTAAAAAAGCCTATTGTACTACAGTTTCGTTTTGAAATACGATTATGAATTCCTTTCTTGTATTCTTAGAAAAATGACATTGAGGGGAGAAAACTGTGGTAGGTCGTAGTCTGAAGTGACAATCGTCTTTTCGCCCCATCCCCCGGTTCTGGCAAACTCGAGCAAGTTTTGCATTTCTGGGTAACGTTTGGGTGAAATGTAGGCTTATGGCACATGTCAAGCCAGAAAAAGTGAGCAATTTGGTAGGTATTAATGTCAAGTACGCCTGAACTGCGCCAGTATATTAAGCGCCTCTACTGACTCTGGCAGGGGACTGGGTGGGGAGGGGAAACTCTGGAATGGAGCGAAGGGGACTTAGCTCTAAGCATGCAGCCTGGGTTTTAGATGTGCGTTTTCCTTGGCGATAAATTTCGCCCATATTGTCAAGCAACTGTTGAAAGAAGATTGTTAGAGACTATGATAGAAATGGCAAGCCCTAATATTCTCTTGTTTTTCATGAACGCCTGCTGATTTACATTTCAGCTGGTGAAAAAGCCCATTAATTTTAAAACGTTCAGTTTCGTTTTGGGAATGAGATAATGAATGGCTTGTTACACAATATATTAGTTTAGCTTGCTCTACTCGATTATGTTAATTCAAGATTAAGATGGCTTACTACTGTTTTTGGATGAAAACTATATCGACTTTTTCAAACTGGAACATTTTTAGCAACTGAAGGTCTCTCCTGAATTGTTATTCATTGCAATTGATGTAAGTTATCACTCACATTTTATTACGTAGTTTAAGGCGAAATATAGTGACCGAGCACCCTAGAAGGGAACTAGGAACTAAACCTTTAAAGGCTTTATTCTTAAAGACTAGCCGTAGTCCTAAAAATTTGAGCCCAGGTCGTACGGCTAGGTTTTGAGAAATTTAGCGTGGAAATTGTCTTTTTACGACCTCCATGGAGAAAAGCATTGCGCATGCCTCACTGTTCGGGAAAAACCCTGCTGGCGAGATGGCGTGTGCACTCTGTTTTCCAACGTTGAGACTGCCTTTCATTCGTAGCGCTGGCCGCCATTTGTCAAGCTAAAAGTTAAATTTGTTTGGACTATCCGATCCTTGCATGGACGGGTACAGCGTGGTTACCACAACCGAACGTTGACCACAGAAAAGGAAATATGGTGACATTTAACAGGAATTTTTAAACCTCACTTCATTCTGGATTTGTGGACGATAGTAGTGCTTCACTTGTGAAACAGAACCGCATTTTGTCTTCTTTGCATGGTACGGATATTAGCTTCATGGGGACGAAGTGAATAAATGAAATCCAAAAGATAAATTTACAACTTGCAAAGCGATCATCCGGTCATCATAGGTCTTGACAACGGATTTGTGTACAGATCATGTGCATTACGTCAAAAACAAGGATCAACGGTATTGAGAAGGAACAAAACATGGCGGTCGAAGGCGGGACTGTTCTCACTATTTTATTTTGGTAATTCGCAAACTTATTGATTTTATGTCGCTTTTCAGACATGGTGCGTGGTTTTCTATTAGTTTATAACTGACGAGTTTTGTCCGCTGCGTTTGGAATATGCAACTTATAGCGTTCGCTGCGTATAGCTGATAAGAATTGGAACCGCCGAAGAGTTGAGCTATCGGTGTTTTGCTGTAAACCTAAAGAAAGTTAAGGTGGCTTCAAGGTACAGAGCTTTCAGAAATGGTCGTGATTTTTTTTTATTAGGATCGTTTTGAATTTTAACTTTGAATTCAAGGTCAGTTGTTGACTGATCATCATAAACGAAGTCAAATGTTATGATGTGTGAATCTGTTTAATCAGGTATGTAAGCTTATATTTATATAGCTCTCTTAAATAGATTTACTTCCCATGAATTTGACACTTTCTCCAGTGGTTTCTATCAGCATCATAACTTCTATAATCTTCTGATGTCCTCGCCGGGCGAAAACGATATACCCTACATAAAATCCATCGACAGGCCAGCGCGCTTTGTTGTCGGTTAAGAAATTACACGGTTGCAGTGACTGTCGTTTGCGTTTGGTTTCCCTCGCAATTTCAGTACCAAAGGACAAATAAGTTATACGAGAAAAACAAAGAGGCATGATGTATTTTTTTTTAATTATTGAATTATTTCCTCTTCCGGTTCGCCTCTCGCTTCTAAAATATTTGCTTTGGGAAAAATATTGCAATTATTGCTATTATCCGCTGACCACCGCGCAAGATGACCGCTTTGCAACTAGTTGTGAGAAGGTCATCACTCGTTAACATTCGTCGAAAGGTTCTCTTATCTTCGATCGGATTTCGGAAACGTATGACGTCACGCTCGCCTCGTGGTTCATATTTACCTGTAACTGATGTAAGCTTCGCTTCGATCGTCCACTCTGATTTGTCTGATGATCTGATGTTTGTTTCGAGGTCTTGTCTTGCTTTTTCGATTATCCCTCGATTGATTCAACCAAGAAGATACCACTGCATCTGTTTGGAAAGGATGCTTTAATGTTTGGCCTCGATCAAGCCTCTTCTCACATCAAGAAGGTCCTTTCAGCGGAAGTTACGGAGTAACATCCCTTGAATGGCCCGGGATCGAATGGCATTCATGAAGAATTACACGAGCAAGCAAATAAAACTCAAACGAACCGCTGCCTCTTTTAACAACTTTTTCAAATATTGGCGGGAATATAAAAAAATAGAGAATTATCCTTGTGTGTAATGTCTGTCTCTGTCGAATAATAATGAATGCTTGCAACAACAACCACAACAACTTTATTTGTACCCTACAATGATTTACATGATACAACAAGAATCGCCGAAAGGCGATTTTTAACTGGGCTGCAAAGGGGCTATTTGTTCTGAGGGGAGGGGGTGGCTATACACACTCAGGCTAACATAAAACCTTGTCGGCAACCATTGCATACAACAGAATCTCATGTGAGACTGAAACATAAACTCATTCAGAACATTGTACCCTTTTGAAAGACTTTCGTAACCATTATTTCCACGCACCCCTCCCCCAATCCCTCTGTGCCCCAAAATATAGCGTGACAGTATAACGTGACTAATTTGACGTAACCGGAAATTCCAAAAATTGTTGTCCTTCTACGAGCATAAAATGCGACAGACTGAGCTGATTTACACTGGACAGAAATATTGTATTGTATGAAAACCAGAAGTATACTAAAACAGACAGTTAACTGCCCATTGATCCCGCCTGGGGCCTCACTGACTGCACGGACACTTTACTGCGCTTTTCACAAACATGCGAACTCTAAAGTCCAAAAGCCACCTTCACAATTGTGTTTATCTCTGCTGTCAATCATAATTACTATCACAAGCAACTAACCTTGAAACAGAAACACACAAAACGGATCGAAATCCACAAATCACAAACCATTACCTTTTGAACCCGTGAAGTAAAGTTTTGTTTCCTAAGAGGTCCGTTAAGATGATTGACAGCAGCGAAAAACGCAATCGTCGGTTGGGTTCTGAACTTCAGAACTCGCATGTTCGTGAAAAGTGCGATCCTAATTTGCGGTCCACAGTCTACATGAAAACGCACTTTTGTTTCCACAGGATGAAAAATATTCAGTTTTAAGATTTTCCTCATGGTATTTTTCTCTAACTTAAAGGAATAAAATCCTTTGCATTTTGAGCCCTAAAAAAGTTTACAGAATTCTCGCTCGCATGTTGCGTTCACCAGCACGCACTTCAAACAATGTAAATAGATGAAACGATCGATAACATATTTTTGACCTCATACCGACGTGAGTTAAAAATTCGCTCCAGTTCTGTTTGTCTCACCCAAGACTAACTTTTCTTCATGGAAGAAAACTATGCCGCTTTATAACTCGTCCGAAGTTTTTGTGCCAGCTAAACAATATGCATGGAAACACTATTCACAGTGACTCCTTGGATATTAAAAAGACTGAACGTGACGCACTATTATGCCTTTGTTTACTTCTGATCACATCTTAAAGCGAAGTCTCTCTTTTCAAGCGATTCATCTCAATGCACAATAATTGACCCTTATATTAGTTAAAATCCTATGGTTCATTTATATTAATGCTGTTTTTGCCCCTCACATTGACTGTGTTCGTTCGTATTCAAAACACCTTTACGAAAATAAAGGCCGTATAAGTCATGTGTGTTATGTTTCGAGATAAATGGATTATACGCTTTTTTAAGTTTCCATTTTGCAGTGAGACTGCAGTGACTTCAGTTTACATCACCATAAAATGGTAAAAGAAATATCAAGAAACATCACGAGAGCTGAAAATTTTCAAAGGCATGTTTCTGAAACTCGCTAATGCTAACATCAATATAGCGTGCTTGCTGAATGGGCGAAAACACAGAATTGTGATCACAAGATCTTGTACAAATTTAATCATAAAAGCTTGGCAAGATACAGATACAAACAAAAGCAAACCCCCTGAAACCTCGACGTGGGCTACACTTGTATGCTCTATTCAGTCACCAAACCTTGTCAGTAATAGCTCCTATTTTCCTCAAGTCGCTCTCTGTGAAGCTCCCGGATGGGATGTTCCGGAGAAGCTTTAAACTTGTGTGCGAAATTCTCAGAGTTCCTATTTTTGTCCCTGGATTCTTTATCCTCAGTATCCGAAATTTAGAACTCCAAAGTGGCGTGTGTTGCATTAAATAGAAGGAAATATTTAAAGGAAAAGCCAGTCTTGTAACATGGCAAAGTTGTCACGTCCCTCGCTCATGGACGTGCGTCACATCAGGATTTCATCTGCCATTCATCGGCAACTGAGTTGTTCGCTTCACTGACTATGACGACTTACAATCAAGTCTTCAGCCATAGTGTCGTCAACTGGTGCAATACTTTGCTCATAAATTGTGCTTCTTAATTGCTCATGTACTACATCGATCGATAGTTCACGAAGCGGCCACGGCGTTCCAAACCTGACGCTCACAGTCATCTTTTAAGTCTTTTAGTGTGAACCTACCGTGAACGGCGTGTCGATTTGAATGCAACGTGAGCATTTCTCTGAGTTTCCCGGCGCCAACATCATCTAACTGACTTAAACTCGAACATTAATGAAAAAAAAAAGTGACTCCCATGGTCGAATCGCTTCGAACAACGCAAATAGCCTTCTTCAGGTTCGCAACGCCTTGTGGGTTTTTCAGGGGGAGCGCAGACAAGGTACAAAAAGTATCCGTGCTAGGCTCCGTGCAAGAGAAACTCATATGAAACCATTTGTGAGAACATCGTTTCTCGGTACCAGACCCTCGTGTCCTCCCTCCCCCGGGAGACCACTTTTTGACACCGACGACCGAAAGCCCATTTTATGACTGGGCCGTACAGGCAGCCCAGTAAAAAAATTCGAAAAAGATATAGAGAGAGTACAGGCTACCCAAAATAGCCATTGAGGGCTGAAAAGATAAGGCAGCCTTAATTTAGGTTATTAATAAATGATTATATTAATAAAGGGTCAGGTACCGCACACCACACACAGCTACACAAATCAACAAAACTCGGAAACCCAGGCATTGTTTGGGATACAAGATAGCCTTTATTAATTATAAGGAAATACAATACATGGTAAATAACTAAAAGGTAATATTTAGTACAAATAAAGTGCTCCAACAAATAAGAAAGACCAAACTAAAAAAAATAATTAAAACAACCTCAATCAAATAATAAAAGTGATCACGGGGGGGGGGGGCACTGCCATATATGGGCTATATAGGTAGGTGCCGCTGTCAAGGGTATGGTTTTCAAGCAGTTTACTCTAGGATAGGGTATATAAATCAGAGCGTTTGGGTCTAGAATAGGGTGTCATTTATCAGGAAACTGATCAGTTGGTTGAAGATGCTATCTAGACTAGGGAAACAGCTACTCTAGGATAGGGGGATTTGGGGAGCTTACTCTAGTATAGGGTAGCAAAATTTAGCTGAACTAGCTCTGGTATGGGTTAAGAGTTCCAAGGTCCCATCAGCACGTCCCCACCAAGAAATTCCTAAAGTACCCCCCGCCCCCCTCGGGGTGATCACACTGTCCATGAATAGAACAAAACAAACCCCTACAGGGAGGGAGAGAGGGAAATGATTGCTAGTCCAATAAAAGTGAATGTTGCTACTGCAAATGCCAATGTGAATAAACTAGAATTGTATCCGTCTTTACCGTAAAACTACTATATCCTAGGTACTAAACACGTGGTATATGAAATCCCTCGTGCCAAAAAACTACTGTGATGCTGTACTAGTCCTACATCCCAATGAGACGCCTTCCTTTGAGATTTAGGACTGCATCAGTCGTCTCTACTGATACCCCCCCCCCCCCCAAAAAAAAAAAAAAAAAAAAAAAAACAGAAGAAAAAGAAAGACAGCAAAAGAAAGCGAGGTATGCCAATATTAAACAACGACAACGGAAAGTCAAAGCTTGCACTAAGTTGTCTGATAATGTATATTCTGTTTCATCCGCTGAAGAAGCCCACAAGCTAATCGAAGATTTTAAGACTTGAAATACCATAAAATTTTCCTGCAACAAGGCAAGCAAAGGCTTTGGAGGCACAGGTGAGTAGTTAGCTATAGTATCATTTACAAAGTGGGCCGTTGACCATAGCCCTACTCCAATTATTTATTTCCCAAAATGTCATTTGCTTAGTTTGTTAGCACAAGCAAACCGCTTTGAGATCTTAACAGTGTCCATGGAATCTGCAATCGACAGTTGGGTAGCATAAGTAGTCAGTTGTTCAAACAAAGGCTAAAACGATCCTGCTTCATGGTTCTCGTTGAGTCGTTGGAGGGTAGAAAACGTACGCCCTGGATGCTACAACTGGTGTTTAATAAAACCTTAACAATTCCACTTGATCAATTTTGGGTTGAGAAACATGGCTGCAGTGGTGGTAGGGAAGGGGGTTGGAGGTGAGGATTGAGAGGGTACCAAAAATCAATCCGCCAGTCAAATCACACAGTCAGTAATGCATATAGAAAACTGAAGGGAAGTTTATTGATGATCAAACAAGTTGAATAATTACTTTTCCATGTTTGTTTTGCTTCATGAAATTAAATGGCATCTGCTCTACTTGATTGAATGACAGAGCATTTTCTTTCTTTCTAGAATGAATGACATGCCTTTACTGCGAAAGAAGTTGAAGGAACAATTACAGCAGAAGAGGCTTTAAATTGCACTTATAAACTAGCAAAAAGCAAAAGCTCCAAGAAATCAGAGAGTGGGGATTATTTACAGAGAGGGAAGGCAGGGCTGCCAACCCCCAACATTTACAAATATTGAGAGTTGATAGGGAAGGGATGATAGATGACGTCATTTGTGCAAAAAAGACTCTTTGAATCCGATCATCTCGAATATTTGCGGTGACGCAGAACGCTCGAAAAAGATGTTGTTGGCATTGTAACATTTGACCAATCACATTATTGTTTATATCAAAATTGCATACTGGAGTTTGTGAGGAAACGTTCAATCTTAACATCAAAATAATAATTATTCAAACAAAGCAAAAGATTTGAAATTTTATTGTCGGAAAGTCGAGTCTACAAGAAATGGCAAACTTTCGGCGAAAATCTGGGAGATTTCATACTCTAATCTGGAGACTGGGAGATACGGTCCAAAATCTGGAGTCTCCCGGTTGATAGCACTGAGAAGGGATAATGCAGATGGGAAGATACCATTTCCAAATTCTCTGGACCCTCGCCTTTCAGTTTTTACAGGACATTTTTGATGAAACAACAAAAAGCACAGTCAAAACTCTGAGGGGTACTTAAGTTGAATTAAAATGTATTGATTCCACCATTCATTCATTTTGATGTGCTGTTAAGAAAAAGTATTCAAAAAATCTTGAACAAATCCATTGACCCGATAGGCAACCATTCCCTAGAAATAACTTGTAGATATCTTGTAGGTGAAGACTTCATAGTATCAATGGCTTCAAACCAAAGTAAACAGTTTAAGCACATTTTCATTTGCAACCTTAATTACAAAGCATAAAATAAGTAAGCCTAAATAAATTAATAAATAAATCTGACTGAATTTATGTAAACATGGCTTCAATGAGTGTCTACAGGTGTTATGCTAAGTGTGTCCTTGGTACCAAGACTTTGATCCTATCCTCACCCAGGACAATGGGTGACTATCTGCACCTCCCACTGAGCTCTGCAATTATCAACAACAACAACAAAACTTATGAACCAAATAAAGTTACAGAAGTATTGCCTGCAGCTAACAAGGCTATTCCAGGCAGGACAATGTGTGCAAAATATAAAAATAAAAACTAAGGCTATTAACATTATCACTCTCAGCGGGAGCCTGATTCAGCTCAGTGGCTAGGGCAAATTAAGAACAAGGTACTTGCCAGTCAAAGCCTCTAGTGAACACTGCTGCTTACTGAAGGGGTTGTGTCAAAATAGCCCTCTCCCTTCGCCACTAGTTTTGTCCCCTAGGCCTGATCCATCCACCCACTGTCAGGGCTGGCCACGTTTTAACGAAATCAGACATTATTAATATTATTATATTATTCTCCTCAAGTGTGAAATATCAGTATGGCGATTTATGCACTGTACATGTATTCAATAAGGAAAGTGATAATGTATAATTGTCACCTAGATACATCATACATGCCTGGGGCGGAGTATAATAAGTTTGTAAGAACAGGCTTGAATTATCAAAACATCCTCTAAACGAAGGCAGTGGCATCTTCTTGTTCGAATTGATTGGAATCAATCGAAGAATGATCGAAAAAGTGGGACAAAACCCCTAACCAAAAATCGGTCGGATGTAGACGATCGAACATCGAAGTGCAGATGAATCACATATTTTAAACTTGGAGGCGAGCGTGACGTCATACGTTTACGAAATCCGTCCGAAGATAAGAGGGCCTTTCGACGGATGTTAACTAGTGCTGACCCTGTGAGAACATCGTTTTTTGGTCCCAGACCTCGTCTCCCCCACCCCCCCGTCCCGTCCCCCCTCATGAAGAAATTCCTTTGGAACATGAAAGAAAATTTTTATGTTAACAAAGTGGCTACATAGTTCATCTCCGCGTATAATAACGTGTGCAAACTGCATCGCGGCAAACCGCCTTCAGAGAAAGACTTCTCCACAATTTTTTGTCGACAAAGTCAATTTGCTCGTTCTCGCCGGTCAGAAGTCTCTCATGGGAGCTATAACGGTACTGTTGTAAGTCTGCTTTCCTGTCTGCTACTGCTGACAACATTAATCGTCTTGTTTATCACGTACTCTGTCAGTGGCAGTGTTGACCAAAATATGACTTAGCTTTATTCTTATTAGAACCACGGCATTACAGAAACCTTTATTTTCACAGTCATAGAATTTTTAAATTCACACATCATTTAGGATTTATTGATGATAACTTGCAAAACAGCTTGAAAAACCGAACCCTATCTAAAACGTGTGACATTACAACCTGGGTCAAGGACCTCATGAACGCCCATATCCTACTGTCAATGATCTTCTCTTCTTTTTCCTCAATGTTGGCTGCGAAAATGGGTCCAATCAGCTCAAAAAACTATTCCTTAACAACACTGGGAGAAAAGGAGAGAGGAATCAGAGGGAAGTGACCCTGGTTAAATGTCACCAATTGTAGTCTGGTTGTGTTCCTTTGTTTCTTCGGCTCGAGGCCGAATCATTTTATGTACATTTTTTTTCTCGTCTGTTGCAAAAGCGATTGTTGTATTTTACAAATCATAAATTAGAACAGATACCGCAGGTACAAAATCGATTATTATCCACTTGTTCATAATGTTTTTCAGTTGTCGAAAATAATATAGGTGACACGTCAGTGCGAAAGTTTAATATCTCTTTGTCATATTCTTGAGCCGAAAACCTGCGAAAACTCAGCAGTAATAATAAAAGAACGTTTTACTCACATATATCTAAAGCGTTTGCTACAGAATTACTTCTTGAGAAACCCCAGAACAAAACGGAATTTTTTGGGGGAAGTTTTTCATATTGAACTTTTGTCGATGATCCAAAGATCTTCGAACACCTTACGAATTACTTTTTCGACATTTGGGTGATTAAGATAAAAGAAAGTTTAATTCACATCACGACAACCAATATTTTGGTATTCCTGGAAGAACACCTTCATGAAAGAAATTGCACGAATTGTTTAATATTTACGAAACCGGAGTTCAGGATAAACGGAAATTCCAAAACAGGAGTCAAAATCAAGAAATTTTACAGCAAGTAATCGTTGAAAGATTTTTATTTACCCTCATTAGCGTAGACATAGAAATAAATTATTTTGCCGTAATTCCAGCTGAGTGAATGAAAAAATAGCATTACTAGGGAGAGTGCCATTTTTCTTTCTACTGATTGCCAAACGTGTGGCAAAGTTTGGCTTGAAAATATATAATACTTTGCTCGTCCTGTGTTTTAACAAGAACTCACGACTCGCGCATTTTTGAATGTATCTGTTTCAGTAAACGATTCCCAGCACTAACGCAGGCTACTAGCCCTGGACGCGAACGTTAAAGAAAAGCACGAGGATGGGCTTGGAAAGCAAGATTTCCCCGAGATTATTATTGTTATTATTACTTTTAATTTGTCATCCTTTATTTACTTACAAAGAAGGTTTGTGAACAGTCCACATGTAGTATTGCCTTGATTCAAGGTCACATAGTAGCGTCAGGCACTTCATGAAAAATGGTAGCATTGCTATCGAAAAAATCTCAAAAGGAACAGTTTTTTAACAGTTAGTCCCGTGGCCCGAAAGGGCTTCAGGTCAATAGCCCATACGGCTTCGCCCCATGGGCTATTGACCTGTGGCCCTTAAGGGCGAAGGGTCTAATTGTTTTAGTTTCACCCAACTAGTCGGACAAAAAGCAGGTAAGAAATACTTATTTTAAACAAATATTGGATGAGGTTTTTTAATACCCGGAATAATCAAGGTCGAGGTAAGTGTTATTCGATTCGTCGGGGTTATCTGCTTGATGATTTTTGGAAATAAAGGGGCTGCGAAACTCATAGTAACGTCGCCCTTGAGGTGTACTCCGAAGAACCAATATATCTGAGATGAGTTTTCTGTGATTTTCATTCCCTTTTACTGAAATAAAAGGTTATGTAAAACCATTCAGTACGGAGGATTTGAGACGGATCCAAGGTATCCCACTCGCCCAGTTGCCCTGTTCCGTAAAACTGTTGCAGTTGTTCGCTCGTAATAGGATTTTTATGAAGGGTCTGCCAACTTTCCCTTCCTGCATCATTTGTTTGTAAATAGCGTTGAGGGCTTTGTTAGATTTTTTGAAGGAATTTTGTCTGGCCTGCAAACCATTCCCTTTAAAAAAAATTTGACTACAATATACTGAAAACGCTTATCGAAAAAAGTTAATTTAATTTGTTTTGAATTTATGGTAACTTAAAACGAAACCGCGTTAAATGTTCGCAATTTCGTCTAGTAAAAACAAAGTTAACTTACCATTTAATATCTTCATTCTATACTTCGTTGCTTTTATTAGTATTTTATAGAATGGAAATGTCTCGCAAGTTATCTAGAAACGCATTTGAAACCTGGACAAAACGCGAAGCGGCCGCCATTGTTTTGGTCAGTTTTTAAAATCGGCAAATTTCGCTACTCAAGGTCTAATAGCCCCCTGGGTGTAGCCAATTAAAATACAGGATTTGCATTAGTCCACTCGTTAGGTGATAGTAAATACACATATCATAGCCCTCAACCATCGAAAGTCCTATCTGAAACTATCCAAAATAATCCTTAACTGGACAGTTTTTAAAAATTGAAGGATGATAGCTTTGCTATATCAGATTAACTACCAGCAATATAATTAAGTAAAAGATAGTTTGAAGACCGCACGCGATCCACGCGCTTAACACGTGACAAGGTTACTAGAAATACTTATCTCCCGTTAACCCTCGCGAGGCTCGGCTTTTGAGTAGCGCCACTCAAGTGCAGTGTCGGGCGGGGTTAGGAACTGGAGGCTGACCGCCTTGACTAGACCTGACCGCGAAGACTAGACTCTTTACTCCCATGCACTGATGCTATTTTATCAGTCGGATAATGATTTAGTTTGATATATTATTATATTGATATGATATGTTTCGTAAACTGCCTAAAATGAGTCTTTGTTTCAGTTTGATGTAATGTAAAGCAGTGCAGGTTGTTTGTTTGTTGTTGTTGTCGTTTTACAAAGCTTTTTAAGTTTTTAAGAATTTACTGAGAGGAAAGTGGATGTCAGATTCTTCTCATGCAAACCAACAAAAAACCGCTAAGGTTTAGCGCCGAATTTCCCATTTCTTTCCATTACCATTGGGCTTTTTTAATTATAGCCCTCGCTCCAATCACTTCTTTCACAGTTAGGTTTGATTAGTTCGAGGCTCTCCCCGCATCTCTGTACGTTTTGAGCTTTACCAGTATATAATTTTTTATCTTTGTATCTTTTTAGTGCGTTCATCGCGACCTTTCAGCTAGAAATGTCTTCATTGGAGAAAACCTCGTAGCCAAAGTTGGCGACTTTGGATTGGCACGTGATATCTCAGACTATGGTATTTACACCAAAAAATCCAGTGTAAGTTAAATACATGTAGGCTTGTGAACCGTTTTGAACAGCACAATTTTGGGACAGCCGACATTTTCAACTGTCATGATGATGATGATGATGATGATGATGATACCTTTATTAAAGTGTCAAAAATTGTAATAGCGGTGTATAACCACTAAGTGGGGACACTAAAACAAATTAAAAAAGAATAAATCAATTAATAAATTAATTAAAATTAAGAAAAACTATGTACAGTATAAGCAAGTGAGAAATTCGAGAGAACTATATACAATATGTACAAATGTGTCCATTATCTTATAAAAAATAAGAAATAAAAGATCCACTCTTCTGATGTTATATTTGAAGGAGGACAACGTGGAAGCTTTTTTCACGTTACTAGGAACAGAACTCCATACCTTTGGGCCCATATACCTGAGCGAGTAATTTCCAAAGGAGACTGTGTTGAATCTGGGTATAGTGAAGTCATGATTGCGCAGTTCATACTTAATTGCAGGCTTTTCAAAGAGAGTGCTAATGTATGTTGGGCACATGTTGTTTTTAACTTTATACATGAGAATAGCTATGTCCTGTAGTCGCCGGTTGTGTAGAGTAGATAGCCCAGCCATAGATAGTAATTGACCATAGGACGAATGTTTATCACAATATATAGCCCTAAGTGCTCTTTCCTGGATACGCTCTAGTCGTCTAGAATCACTAGCACGGCAAAAATGCCATATAAGGTGACAGTAGGTTAAATACGGGAGAACAGCTGCCTTATATAACTGTAACTTAGTTTGTGTGGGTATAAGGTTCCTGAGCCTCATGAGAACGCCTACCCGCTGGGCGCTCTTCTTAGAGATACTACTTATATGTTCATCAAAACGAAGATTGTTATCAATACAGACACCTAATAGCTTGAGACATTCAGTGGATCTGACTTCATGATTGTCAATCATAATACTGTCCATAGACTTCCTTCCGCAACCAAGTGCCATTGTCTGGTACTTGTCCAAATTTCCCTTTAGTAAATTAGCTCTGTACCATGAAGATGCTGACTCAGCGCAAACAGCAAGATCATCATGCACATCAGAGAGGGTGCTGCGAACGACATAAAACTGGTGGTCATCTGCATACATATTCATGTTCGCATCAACAGTATAAGTCAAATCGTTTTGGAAGATGTTCCAGATGAGAGGTCCAAATGCAGAACCCTGTGGGCATCCCCTGGTCACCCTCTGCCACTCGCTCACTACAGATCCTAGCTTGACCCTGTTATAACGGTCTGTGAAGTAGGAGCCCATCAATCGCAGACTTCTTTCCTCAACACCATAAGCTTTAAGTTTTGCAAGTGTAAGTGGATGGTAAAGTGAATCGAAGGCTTTGCTCATGTCCGTGGAGAGAACACCCACAACGTTATGCTCATCCAGAGCGAATTTCCAATTCTCAGTCAAAGATAAGAGAGCTGTCTCACAGCTATTGTTTTTCCTGTAAGCTGTTAGTTTGTCGCACAGTTTGTTATTAAAACCATAACTGAGTTGCTTGCTGAGTAATTGTTCAAAGAGTTTGTTTACAGTAACTTGTACAGTTATGGGTCTGTAGTTTCCCATTTTATGGGGATCTTCCTTCTTAAAAACGGGTGTCCATTCACCCCTTTTCCATCCCAAGGGCCACTCTCCGAGGGTTATGCATGAATTAAATAGTGACGTCAATGGATTTGTTAGCTCAGTAGCTCCAAGCTTGAGCGCCATGGGAGGGATGCCGTCCCAGCCTGTACTCTTCCTTACATTGACGTTTTGCAGCGCCTTTTCAACTTCAAAACTCTGAAGATTCTGAAACTGGAAGCCTTGATATCCTGTCATCTTCTGCGTAATATTCTGGACACTAGGGTGGGTGGCGAGAACTTTGTCATCAACCGCACTGGTGTCTCCAATCCCATCAGCCACAGTAGCAAAATATTCACACAAGTGATTAGAAACCGCACATTGGTCTCTACAGATGGTCCCATTGATACTTAGGCTGAGCTCATTTGTGTTGACCTTGTGCTTATCAGTCAGAAAGGGCATAAATGTCTTATAGAACTCACTCGGCTTGCACTTAAGCTTAGTGGCTTGCTCTTTCCAATATGTCCTTATTGCCTTTCTCCGGAGTCGGGTGGCCTCGTTTCTGGTTATCCGCCTAGCTTCCCAGTTCTCACTGGTTTGTTCCTTGAGATACTTTTTTGCTGCCCTCCTCTTAGCTCTTATGGCACCTTTCCATTCTTTAGTCATGTATGGAACATCCTGAGCCCTAACCCGCATCTTCTTCGTAGGCATATGTGTATTGACAATACTGGACAGAAGCATTTCCATAAAATTTGCCTTGTCGTCACATGAATTGAAAATTTCACTAACATGCCATGGAGCATACATTAGATCTTCTTTGTATTTCTCCACATCAAAATCCTTTAGAGATTTAAATGTTACAATCTTGCCTTTCTGGTGTTTTACCGTCTCATTCAGGAATCCATAAATAAGTCCGTGGTCACTGAGCGCAGGATCATGTACCCCACAATTCTCAAATAGTTCCGGGTGGTTAGTGAGAATAACATCGATCAAGCTCTTAGTGATAAGAGAGCCTCTCATTTGTATTCGAGTGGGTTCAGTTACCATACATTCGAGGCCCTGTTCCACCTCAAGATCAAGAAGAAGCTTTCCTTCAGGGCTGCTGGGTTCCATCCTGTTCAGGTTTAGGTCGCCTGTTATTATAACCGTCGGATATTGAAGGCTAGCCCAGTTGGCAATATGACTTAATTCCTCCTCAAGTAGAAGTCTGTATTTACCAGTAAGCTTCTTAGGCGGTCTGTAGATAACCAGTATAATGGCATTTCTCGATTTGAGGCCAATCTCCAAGGCCAAAGGCTCAATAGTTTTATAACACCTGTCAAAGGTGACTCTCTTGGAGAGTATCTTAGATGAGACAAACAAGAGAACACCACCTCCACCCTTTTTTCGGTCATTTCGGTGCAAGTAGTACCCTGGTATTAGGAACTGGGAGTCTGGGTATGAACGATCAATTTTAGTCTCACTGACAGCCATAATTTGCACCTTATTATTGATAATAATATCTTTCAGCTCATCAAATTTGTTCTGAATGCTGTTTATATTTAGGTGACATAATAACATGCCCTTGGCATTTTTCTGCCTTGCCGTATTTAGTAGGTCGGGACCAGTAAATGTGTTAGGTGTAGTTCCATTTTCTCCCTGATCAGTCAGTGTGATATCATTTGTGTCAAGATCAGTATCCGAAAAACAGGCCTCGTTGAGCATTTCAGCATCCGAACACTTGTAGAATGGCAGAGCCGCCCATGTGCATCTATTGCATAGCCAGCAGTTGTTCACCATTGATTTCAGGTACATACACCTTAAGTGAAAACATCCCATACAATTGGCACATGAAATGTTCTTTTGGTTCCACCTAATTGTTTTCTGACAGTGATCGCACTTTGCCGCGGTTGGTTTCGACCTGGATAATCTATTATTGGTGCTTGCCGCCTTTCCCTGGCTAGGCCCGGGATTTTTTTCCACATCACCGCTTAACAAGAGCGCTTGAGTAGCCATAGAATTAGTGTAATAGGCAATGCGTGCTTTGGAATATCGTAGCTTACGCCATTTTGTGAATACACCAGGATCTACTGTTCCATGCCAGGCGCGAAATAGAACAAAGGAGATGTTTTGATGGTTACGCTCCATCACCAAGAAATTCCATGCACTCTTGAATAAAGACCCATTGTCTGCAGGCCTTAATTCCAAGAGCTCTTCATTGCGGAGTACTCTTGGGACGACCTTCCACTCTCGTATGCAAATACGGAACTCCATTACGAAATCTTTCCAATCTTGGGCTTGAAACGTCCAAACGTCTCTTTTATAACCATTTAAATCAATTTTGGTGACTGCCAATTGAGAGATATTACCTTTAGTAAACTGCTCGTTGAGTTCGAACACATTAATGGAACACATTAATGGATACAGTTTTGTAAGAAGAGATCGTGATTCAGGTCCTGGAGGAGGTGTCTTAATATATTTCAAATCGAACCTTACTGCTTATTTGGTAACCCGTTGGAACTGCACCCATCTAGAAGCGACATGGCTGAATGTAACAATAAGATCACAATCTTTCCTGATAGGATGCATTTATAGACCACCTCAAGATTCCTTATTTTTCAATCATTTCAGGAACGTGCTAGAAAACATCTGGCTAAGAAGGAAAAATATTATTCTTTTGGGTGACTTCAATTCTGACATGTTAAAAGGATCAAGTAATACTGAATCTCAATATGGAAAAAGGCTGGAAAGGATAATCTCCTCCTTTGGCCTTAAAAACATTATGTCCTGCCCGTCAAGAATCACACTTACTTCAAAGTCTCTCATTGACCTCATCATCACCAGCCAACCAGCCAAAGTGAAAACCTCTGGTGCAATTGATCTTGGTATTTCTGATCATCACTTAGTATTTGCTGTCTTTATGACTACTAAAGCTAATCCTAAACCCAAGTATATAACAACCAAAGCTTACAAATCACTTGACATCAAACAATTTAGAAATGATATAGAACATGCGCCGTGGCAATTGGCTGGTATTTTTGACGACGTCGACGATAGCTTGTACCTGTGGGACTATTTATATAAGGATATAGTCAACCACCACCTCCCAACTAGGAATGTTAAAATAAGATCCAAATCTTTACCCTGGATTTCTACTTACATAAGGAAGCAAATAAATCTTCGCTATAAGTTACTTAAGGAAGCCAAGTCATCTCAAGATCAAGTCAAATGGGAATTATATAAATCCAAAAGAAATGAAGTAAAAAAGTTGTTAAAACAATCGGAAGCTGCTTATTGGAAACAGGAATTTATGAATTCTCAAGATCCTAAGCAATTTTGGAAACTAACCAACAAGGTTCTAAGGAAAAGTAAGGATAGTACTATTGGTCCCATAATAACTGACAGTAAAGATGTATTAACCAGTGATCTAGAAAAAGCTTCTTACTTTAATGAGTTCTTTGTTAATATCAGTGAAGAACTTACAAAGAATTTAGAACCTCTTGATCCAAACACCTTAACTTCTTATGTAACAAGAGTCACTCCTACAAGATGCGACATAGAGTTAAATTGGGAGCTAGTGAAGAAGAAAATTGAAAAATCATCAAACCCGAATAAAGCTACTGGACTGGACCTAGTCTCACCCAAGGACCTTAAACTCCTTGGGGAATCTTCTATCCATAGCCTGCTGCCAGTTTTCAAGAAAAGTATAGATGATGCAGTTTTTCCAACAAACTGGAAACTCTCACGTGTTAAGCCAGTATTTAAAAAGGGAGCACCCACTGATATGAGCAACTTCAGGCCCATATCTCTCTTAAGTATCCCAGGAAAGATTCTTGAAGATATTATAAGCAACAGCATAGACAATCACATTGAAGCTCAGAACCTGCTTAGTGACAATCAATGGGGCTTTCGCAAGAATCATTCTACAGAGGGTCTCCTTCTTCATCTTACTGACACTTGGAAGTGGGCCCTAGATAATAATCTTAAAGTTGGTGTTCTGTTTATTGACTTCAGGAAGGCCTTTGACTCGGTGAACCATACCATCCTATTACAAAAGTTGAAAGCTGTTGGTATATCAGGAAATTTACTATCTTGGATGGGAAGCTACCTGTTAAATCGTAACCAATTTGTTCAAGTTAATGAAGTGAAATCAGACACTAGCTCTATCAAGTTTGGAGTACCACAAGGGTCAATCTTAGGACCCAAACTGTTCTCCCTTTATGTCAATGACTTTCCTGAATCTGTAACCTCGGGAGAACTTTATATGTTTGCTGATGATACTACCATATTTACCATAAGTGATAATATTGATACTATAATTAAGGCCATGCAAGTTATACTAGATCAAGTTCTTAGTTGGTGTGGTGCTAACAGATTGATTGCTCATGAAACTAAGTCAGAAGCCTTATTATTATCTAAACAAAGATTCATTGGTCCATTGTTGCCTTTGAAGTATGGTGAAAAATTTATTGAATTAAAATCATCATGTAAATGTCTAGGAGTAACTATAGACAGTAATCTTTCTTGGCAAGAACACACTAAAAGTCTGTTAAAATCTTTTAATAAGAAAATAGCAGTCCTCAGAAGAATTAAATTCTTGCCATCATCCATTCTACAGACCATTTATTTTAGGACTGTACTTCCAAGTGTCTTATACGGAATACTAGTATGGGGTTCCTGCTCACCTGCACTAATGGATGATCTTGAGCGTGCTCATATACGAGCTTCTAAACTTATTTTTAAACTTTCAAGGAATTCGAATGCTGATCAATTAAATAAATTGAAAGGCTGGAACAATTTATCATTTTACTATACTAAGAGACTGTTAGTAGAAGCGTATAAATCCTACTATAGATGCAATACCAATGTTTTAAATGATCTAGTAATGTTAAAACAATCATCTCACTGCCTGAGGAAATCAATGAATATTGAATTTCCAAGTCCTAAATCAGAAATTGGCAGGCTGACTTTTAAGCATAGAGCTGCCATTGCTTGGAACTCACTTCCTGATTCGATCAAAAAGTCTTCTAGCTTAGAATGTTTTAAAAAAAGACTTAGATCTAGCAAGGACTTAATTAATTCTATAAGCTATAATAAGGAATCTTCCATGATAAGAAATAGGAATGAGGAATTTCTTTATTAATCTTATTTATATTTGTATTGTTATTATTATTTATTATTTAAATTCTGTTGATTTTCTATTTATTCACATGTATATACTTTAGTTTTTAACAAGTAGATGGGCAGGTCCACATCAGGACTTCAGTCTTGCGTATTCTATAACCTGCGTTACCAAATAAACTATGTATGTATGTATGTATGTATGTATTAGGACAGCAAGTTGCGGAGTATATAAGACAAATTACGGAGAGCAAAAATCCGTGTCTGACCGACATTGTTATGCATGATATACCGTGAACTGCCGCTTATAAGCCCTGGGCTTATGTATCTTCGTAAAGGGTTTTAGAAGGACTTATAAACTGAGGGGTTTATATCCAAGCAGGGCTTATAACCGAGGGGCGCTTATCACCGGACTAGAACAAGCTTTATAACATAGCTAGAATGTTCGCCTAATCAAATTTAATGGCTCGAGCGCGCTCCATGTTCCCATTGAGCACACTGATGACGTCAATAAACTATACCTCAAGTCTTTGTGACCATCCTCCCAAGACGTCTCCCAATGCAAGTGCATACGTGATGAAGCGCTTACCATGTATTTCAAAACGTAAATTTAAGAGAAAACTTTTGAATTTCTTAACCAATAGTAGGAAAATTGTGTTGTTGTTGTTGTCATCTGCGCGAGCTGTGCGGGCTATGGCGTGTGCAAATCATTCTTTGCAAAAATCTTTCTCTCTGTGAATTAATAGTTTTTCGGTACCCCAATATGGATTTTACAATCTTTTGTAATGTTATCTTAAGTGAGTTGAGTTAATCTCGCTCAGTTTCAAGACAAGCTTTAAAACATAACTGTCAGGTAAAAATATATATAGTCACGTAGACACTGACGCGCGCTACAATAATAAAATTTTAAGTGAACTGCTATATCGATCGCTTTGATAATGTTATAAAACAATTAGTTCATGCTTCAACTGTGCGTATATATGTCGAGATGTTGAGCACTTGGGAAGTTTGGAGAGCACTCGAGAGGTTAGAGCTGCTCTAAACGCTTACGCCTTTTTCGTGCTCTCCAGACTTCCCGCGTGCTCAATATCTCGATATACGCACGCGACGCATGAACTAATTGTTAAATAACAGTGCTAATCAAAATACGTTTATCATTTACTGGCTTTTTTAATTAAAGTGTTATAATAAATCGAATTCATTTCAATACATTTAAAACAGAAAACTCGAACAAAACTGGAACATAACAAACCTGAAGTTCAGACTCCATCATAAGAAGTGGCAAATACGTACTGTACACAAACAAAGCCTTTCGTTAAGCCTGTTAACTGTGTTTAGAACATAGCAAAAGTAAATCGCGCGCTCTGATTGATCAGTTAGCCACTACCATTTGCCCGTGGGTGCACGCCAAGAAACTGAGCTAGCGGGGTAAAATTTACGCAAATTCAACAAATCTCATCTCCTGACGGTAAAATACACCGATGAAATGCACAGATGAAAAGTGGAAGTTGAAGAAAATAGTAAGCTGTCGTTTTGAAGGAAAAAAGACAAAAGATCAAGCGAAAAATTTGCCCTGGATGAAATAATCACTGTTTTCCTCGCGGCTAGAATCGGCTGAAGGATAATCGAGCGAGTGAGGATTTAAGGTACATTTTGTGTGTTTTTTTAAAAAAAGAAAGTCTGTTTGAAATGTAAATTTATCAATTAGCATTGTGTTATTGACTTTTTGGTCAAGCTGATGCTAAATTGAAGCAAATATTTTAGGAAACACTCTCAAATTCGAGACAGCTTTGTTGTGAAGTTTTCATCGCATCGATTAAAAATTTTAGTTGAGTTTAAACGGGCACATTACACTGGAATAAGCGAGTTTCAGTTGAGTACAGAAACATTTGGGTTTTCAAATAAATTTTTCAAAAGATAACTTCTGTGTGTATTATTTTGTTCCTCAGTGTTCATACATAACAGTCGTTCAGAAAACGGTCAAAAAACAACAGCTTCATCGCCGGCTGTGTGTCGGCGAATTTCAGTTGGAACTTTGACTTTTATAGATTTATAGCTGGATTTCCCCAGACAGATTTCGATACAAAGCTAGTTAATTTCTTTTTAAAATTAGTGTTACCTGTTATTCTAAAGGAATTACGGTCAAATTTTCTCATTTCTACTTGACGTTTATTTAAAAAATTGTCATATAAATAAGATTGAAAATTATTTCATTTATTAAGTTTTAGCTTATTGTTTAGAGTCTTTTTAACTGGTGTTTATAGTTGCTAATATTAAGAGCAAGTAGACAGATGCCATTCAGAATAACGACAAAAAACGTTTTGCAATTTACCTGAAGACGGAGAACGGTTGATTCAGCGAAAGAAAAACTAAAAGGCAAGTTTTTGAAAAACATAGAAGATGATTTGTTTACGCGCGGGCAGATGGCAACATACATGAACTCGTACCGATGACTCAACCGAAGGCAAATGGAAAATAATGTTTTTCTCTTTTGATTATGTTATAAAAGAAATGGTAAACGTTGCAGCTGTGCAACCATATATGGAGTTATGGATGCACTTGGGAGGTTTGCTAAGCACTCAAGAAGCTAGAGTCGCACTCGGCTATCGCCTCGTGTGACCCTTACGCTTCTTTCGTGCTTAGCAACCTCCCGCATGCATCCATAACTCCATGGTTGCACGCTGCCCGTTTACCATTTCTTGAATTGTACGGCAACTGTAAAGCATTGTAAACTTTTAGAAGCTGATCCTAAAAAGTGCTTGCTAAAACAGGAAAAATTAGAGAGGGGTTTTGTATCCGGAGGGGATTAATATAGAGATTTAGCCAGGGCTAAAAGCGAAGCTCTCGTTAATATCTTTAGTTTACTCAAAATATAAAACCGTGTAATGCTTTTAAATAAGCGATGATGGGAGCGAAGACGGTAAAAAAATCAGTAGGTCTAATCAGCAAAAAACAACTTTGCACCTGCAGTACACTTTTTATATACATTTCTTTGCCATCGATCTGCACGACTATAACGTAAAACTTCCAGAAACTTCCAAGTGAGACGTTTTATGGAGGAAATGTTGTACGTGTTCCTGTTCACTATTTTTTTCACTGCTGCTCATTTTCACCTTGGTGGCCGCTAGCATTTTTTATTTTCTCACCACAGCTATAAAATGTTCATGTTTTTCTTCCAACGAAATTGGTCTTTCTTTGTTTTTTATCTCTCGCTCTAGCTCTTTCTCTGTTATCCACGTCATTGTAAAGATTAAAAATAAGTCGAAAGAAAGGATCGGCTTTGTTGTTGTTTTTTTTTTATCTCAAAAAGTCTGGGTGGTTATGCAATTTACGCTCGGGTACTTGAAATGAAAAATTTCACCCCGGCTTACATGAAGGGGTGGACTTGCGAACGGACGCGTACGGACGTTTTTCTCAAAACCAAGGTGTCTTGGATGCTTAGACAACCAGATTTCTTTACCCATGGTGCTCCGCTATAATGAGATTTATTTATTATTTTTTAGGGGTAGATGGGCCTATAACAAGGGGGGCATAGGTGGAGGGGAGGGGGGAGGGGGCTCTTAAGGTATTCCCTTCAACTTCGACTTTGCGATTTTTTTAGTATGTAATAGGGATGCCGAAAGGACATGATCGCGGGTTATTCAAATTCTAAAGCGAGAATCTTTCTCTCTTTTGTAGGGTAGAGTACCTTGGAGATGGTTATCCTTAGAATCGTTAAAGGTCCAAGTATATACTGCCAAAAGTGACGTGTAGGTGTCCAAACTGGTTTCATTAACGATCAGCTGCGATACTTGAAGCAATGATGTTTGACTTCATGTTTTTACATACCGTTTAGTCATGTTCGTGCATGTGAATGGATTTATTTGACTTGCATATCTTTCTGTTTCTTTCGTTTCCTTAAAGATGGTCCTATGGTATTGTCTTGTGGGAAATTGCCACTTACGGTGGGTATCAAATATTAGCAAATTTTTATCGTTTTCTCATAGCTGTTTCCTAAGCAAAATATGTTGTTATCTTGGTTGTTGTCTTCAGGTGAGGAGCCATACCCTAACATAGAAACGCCAGAGGATCTCATACTTTGGCTCTCCATGGGGAACCGGTTGTCTCGTCCCGAACATAGCTCAGAGAAACTGTAAGTTCGCAAAGTAACGTAACTAAGTAGCATAGCAAATAAGGTTTCTAGAAGGGCGGATCATGCGGATCCACACGGTAATTAACATATGGAAATTGTGACAGGTAAATAGTGACGTCAAAAGATAGATGCTGTGTTGAAATAACTCAAGTTTAAAGAGGATAAGTGATAATTACTTTAAGAGGGCGTTTTTTCTTTTAAGTTTCGTAGAAAGCGGAATGTCATAGAGAAGACCTTCAAACCTTGTTAATTAAGTTTATTTAATAGCCCTTTTGTTTCCTTAGAACAAGTTCGAGGAAAGGTCGAATATATTGAATACGATTCTCGGTTCCAAATTATCCGAATTTAAACGATAGTTGTTCTTTCTGTCACCCAGCATTATGCACTGTTGAGAAAAATAGTGTGGTATGTTTAAAAACGAACGAAATCGATACACTGAGGCTTTGTTTTGAACTTGAGACAAAATATTTGCCGCTGCAGTCTAGTTTTTTCGATTTCAACTTTCTCTGAACCAAACTTTTCTCCCATTCAGGATAGCGACCTCATTAGTAAAAACGTGTTCACACAAAAAGTTCAAGATGCGACCTCATTATCAAACCCCGCTTCCATACTTTTTCTCTCACTGAACCCGCCCCACATACATTCACTACAACGGATGCTCTTTGATTACTCAAAGTTGCTCTTATTAGCGCAAAGGTGCACGTGCTCACCCTTCACTCAGCGTTGCTCGGCGCTGCTCACTGATTATTCAGCGTTGCTTCGGGCTACTTTAGAGCTGCTCTCAGTAGCGCTAATGTGTATACTATTTACTCAGTGTTGCTCTGAGCTGCTCATCATGGTTATTTAACATTGCTTTGAACCACTTAGAGTTGCCCTGAGTAAAGCTCAAAAAGGGTTCACTGACCACACAGTGTGGCTCTGAGCTAGTGACGTTGATCACCCAGTGTTGCTTTGAGGTGCTCAATAATTTTTCACAGTAGCTCTGAGTTACTAAGAGTTGCCCAGAGTTAAGCTCAAAGGGGCTCACTGACCACTCACAGTGGCTCTAGCATTGCTTTCAAAGTAAAGTAGTCCTGTGTGACTTAACCCTAAATTAATTAAACGGGGGAGTTTTGCGTGTCCACTTTCCATATCAAACGTTCATCGAATTAATATGGCGAGAGAATGGTACATTGTAGCTATTCTGTCCGAGAGTATTTAGCCGTACGTTAACAGCAATCGACACGAAACAGTGGGTTGTCCGAAACAATATGATGGTGATAGAAGGAATAACCAACTTTTTGAATGAGGGAGAGGGTTTGCCGAGAATAAGAGCTGAAAATATTGTGAGAACGATGTAGAAGATGATGTTAATGAAGATGAAGACGAGGACAACAATGATGAGCAGGTTTCGTAATTGGCCGTTTCAGAACTGTTGTCGTAGTTTGCACTTCTCTTCCCTTTTGTCGTTTCGCGCACCTTGTGACAGTATACAGCACGTTTTAATAGGGCCTTTAGGATCTGGTGTACGGCCTTTGTCATCCTCTCCCAAGCTCCTCCCATATGGCATGTCCCAGGAGGGTTGGACATCCATTTAATCCTTCTGTATGTACAAAACTCATTGATTCTTTGCTGATACTCTTATCGACACAGGTCTAGCTCCAACTCCTCATCAGCTCTGGAAAAGTTCTTTCCACAGTCGTTTCGAATTTGCTTTGGGAGACCTTTGAGATTAATGAATCTTCTTAAGGCATTAAACATTGAGACTGTGTTCTAGCTGTGTGTAGCTTCGATGTGTATGGCTCGGAATGTTGATCAAGTGAATAAACAACTATACTGTTTCATTCTGCTTTCGGCCTTGTTTCTCTTATGGACCAAAAACGTTCACTCCAATATGCGTGAACAAAGGTTTGTGCGGAGTAACTCCCTATTGCGGCAAATTTGCGATCAATTGTGGTCCCAATTAAGCTTTTCTTTTCTAACAGTCTTCTCTACGGGGAATGCTGGGAACGGTCAAGGTGTAAGGACGTGTACTTCGGTGCTTCGCCTTTTGGCGTGTTATTCTTTGCAATTCCATGCCTCCAAAAAGGAAAGATCAACCCAAATCTTCTTCCTGGGACGCCTTTTCGCCCGAGGAAAAAAGAAGTAAAGAAGCCAATCGTTCTACGAGCACAAGCGAAGCAGAGGACGATGTACTAACAGCGCCGTCAATGGCTGACGATCTTGGGAAGAAAGTGGACATAATATTAAACAAATTGCAAAAGCTAGACAATATTGAAACGCGTCTGGATAATTTACACAAATCAATAGCATCTCTCGAAGAATCTTTTGCCTTTTTGGAGAAGGACGTACAGAACCTGAAAGACAAGACGGAAAAAACGAGGACGAAGGTAGACGATCTTGAAAAGAGTGTTGAGTTCCGTGAGGTGGACATAAGTGATATGCAAAAGGATCTTAAAAAAGTCCAGCATGAAGCCGATTAGAGCTTAAAATGCAACTCCTATATCAGGAACATTACAGTAGAAGGGAGAATCTTATGTTTCTTGGAATTCAGGAAAACGATGCGCCGATCGACGCCGAAAGTGAGACGGAGAATAATAACGTGGAGAATACAAAAGAGGTGATTTATAATTTTCTGTAGAAAGAGCTTAAATTGGAGAATGCCGTAAGTAGATTCGAATTTCAGCAGAGTCATCGAGTGGGGAAAAGATCAGGTAAGAAGCCCCGTCCTATTATTGCGAGNGAGAAGGACGTACAGAACCTGAAAGACAAGACGGAAAAAACGAGGACGAAGGTAGACGATCTTGAAAAGAGTGTTGAGTTCCGTGAGGTGGACATAAGTGATATGCAAAAGGATCTTAAAAAAGTCCAGCATGAAGCCGATTAGAGCTTAAAATGCAACTCCTATATCAGGAACATTACAGTAGAAGGGAGAATCTTATGTTTCTTGGAATTCAGGAAAACGATGCGCCGATCGACGCCGAAAGTGAGACGGAGAATAATAACGTGGAGAATACAAAAGAGGTGATTTATAATTTTCTGTAGAAAGAGCTTAAATTGGAGAATGCCGTAAGTAGATTCGAATTTCAGCAGAGTCATCGAGTGGGGAAAAGATCAGGTAAGAAGCCCCGTCCTATTATTGCGAGATTTCTCCGATATTCCGATCGGGAAGAAGTCCTACTGCAAAGACTTCACTCAAAGGGAAAGATTATGGTGTTTTTGAGGACATGACGAAGGAACTTTATCAGCCAAGAAGGGCCCAAATGAAGAAGCTTCAAAACGCAAAACATAATGGCAGCCAGCCTATTTCAGCAGAAAGTATACGGACAAATTATTCATTGACGGTAACCACGTTCCTCGAAATTAATTTATTACTGTTTTTCATTCTTTCTTCCAATATTCAGGTGGGCTAATATGGAAATTTTTGCTGTGGTAATTTTCATTGTATTTTGTAGCGTCTTGTATCACCTAGTGCACCCTTTTTACAATAGGTCTACGCCTTTTCTTTTGTCTTTGTTGGCTGCAATTTGTAAAATTAACTTGCTGAACTTTCATGATTTAAAGCTCAAGGGTAATGGTGGTTACTAAGGGAACTAGAAAGTAGGAATAATCGCTTTGCATCTTCAAAAATGTGTTTATGGCGGAGCTCCGACCAAATAGTCGTCCGGATCGTACAAACAATTAGGAGCACTACCTAAAGGTCTTAGTTCGCACCAGCTCATAGCTTTCCATTCCTAGTGAAAGAGCCCGAGTATGCTAGAAGTGTATTGTTTATGCTCTCTCTGTAGTAGTATAATGTCCGTTTGTAGAAGTCGCAGCAATAGGTTTTTTCTTTTTTTTTCTTTTATCGTGTGTGCCGTCTGTATAGTTTTCGTTAGTTACATCCTTGCTTGGCTTTATAGATATTTGTCACGGTGGATGGTTTTTCAATGCAGAATATTAATAATTGGTTTTCACCCTTATAATTCTTAAATATATGTTCATTGAATGTTAGAGGCTTATCAGGGCAAGCTAAACGAAGAGAAATGTTTAATTGGCTCAGTTGCTTGCACTTGTTACCCTCTAGCTAATCGCTTTGACTTATTCATGTGTCCTGTTCTGAGTTGAGCCATCCACCGTCCACCGTTCACCGTCCTTTCCTTTAAATGGAAGTAGCTAAGCGAATTCAAGCATAAATGTAACCTCAGCTATTTTTATGTTTGTTTCGTCAAGTTGTAATATGCACTAACGTTTTGTGTGATGTAAATTTAACATAAATAATAAATTAAATAATAATTAAAAAAACAGTCTTCACTACCGTTAACACTCGCGCACTACAGAACGTCCATTTACAAGTCCAGAACCTTCTCTGAGAGATAAAAACACAGACCCCTGTCCAAGGTGACCTACGTTCTCATGGTGATAGGAAAAGCAATTATTAGTTCTGTGACATAGTCATACTTTGGACGAATGAAAGGATAATAATACACCTGTCAACTTTTGGCCTAACTTAAAATTTGATGAGCCTTTACTCATATAATCCTTTTGACTTGTCTTTCGTCCGACAAGATAGAAGGTGCCTTAAATACCTCCGGGAACGCAGTTACTGTAAAATTCCGAAGATAAGCCCCAGGGCTTATTTTTTTCAAAGGCCCTTTTTGAGGGGCGTATTTTTGGAGTGGCATATCTACGGAAGGAAATTTGCGTCTCAAAATCGATTGGGCTACCCTTATAGTTGGAAGGAAATTTACCGTTTTTTGCTTTGTTTTACTTTGTATTTGAAGGCAATTTCCAAGTACCTGCCCCCGGGAGGGCTTATATTTGGAGGGGCGATTTAACGGAGGGTTTTTTGCGTTACGAGTTTGGAGGGCTTATATTTGGAGGGGCTTATTTTCAGAATTTTACGGTACTTCAGCCTTATGACGTTCTTCCACTGTAAGACTCCCGTTTAAAAACCCTCTGTTACTAAGGATGGCGTACTGGTTTTGACACTTCCCTGTTTCTGCTCGTAAACTTTACTACATCAGCCAAGTAAATGACGTTTTTATTTTCCACCACAAAAAATATTGATATATTAACTTGTCAAGAGGATTTTAAGAAGCAGTAGTGGCTTAAATCTTGCTTTTTCCCCTTACTTTGGGTCACTATGTATCAGTTCCGGGACTTAAATTATTGCAGGCCAGCGAGCCTAGTACCTCCATAAGGAAACGTTGGTCCATTCAGCCATCGACCATTCTTCGTTAGTTCTTCAGATAAGGCCTTGAACCTAATCATCCGACGGATTGTCATCTCGACTGACAAACCCCTACTCTAAGGGTGATAATTTGCTCTAGATAATAGTAAGACAGATTGTCTGAATCATGCGGAAGCGCTTCGTGTCGCTATTGCTGCATTTATCAACTTGATCTATGCTGCTCTCTGGCTCTTCTCGTATGGCTGGCTTAGCTTTACTGAGTCAACTCCAATCTTGGTTTTGTGATTTCGTGTATGGGAGCCAATCTTGTCTTTCTGGGTCGTAACATGGTATATGGGCTCAGGGCTCAAAGCCCAAAATATGACTGGGATCAGGGCTCAGAGGAAAAGGCTCAGGGCTCAGAAGAATGGGATCAGGGATCACAAGGCGTTTAAGCCCGAATCAAGGATCAGATTTATTACACGGTCTAAAAATCTCTTACCACAATATTTTTCCGCATAATAAGGTTTGTGTCCATAGAATTTCCTGGCCGAGGTACATTACCTATTCTTGCTTCCAGCTGGCGGCAGTTCCTGTCATACGAAGTCCTGGTTGTTTGACGAAATCATGGTATCATATTCTTAATTTATTAATTGTTGGGGGCACTGTAACGCAACTCCTCAACGCGCTGTCAACGCCAGGAGGCAGAGAAAGCGATTTATACATATCTTTTTTTGCGAGAAATGGGGAAGAAGAAAAAGGACAAAAAGAAATCCTGCGACAGAGGAAGGTACGTAAGTACTTACTTGACTGATTTACTCTTGGCAAGGGTCTAGGCATAGAGTTTTTCGGCCGATCAAACATAACCATACAGGACAATAGACAAACCGATTCATTGAAAGCGGAACTGTATAGGAGTTGTATAGGTCCCGACTCAAGCAAGTCACAAGGCGACTATATATAA
Organism: Porites evermanni; assembly: GCA_942486025.1. Classification (NCBI taxonomy): domain Eukaryota; kingdom Metazoa; phylum Cnidaria; class Anthozoa; order Scleractinia; family Poritidae; genus Porites; species Porites evermanni. The sequence continues at coordinate 55,750 of CALNXI010000808.1, forward strand.
ATCGAGGTTCGTATATTTTGACCGGTAACTTAACCCTTAAAAGTACTTAAATAATTAGAATGGACATCAAAAGAAGAATACAAGTACAATGAATTTGCGCGCTTTGTTGCAAAATAAATGCTTTCTCGCAATTTAATAAATCTGCTCTAATTGCATGGAGTTTTAGGGTTATCTCCAA
>CALNXI010000808.1:92633-107271 GCA_942486025.1 Porites evermanni
GACAATATCCTTACTTTGTCGGACTTTTCCACACTTCCACACCTCTGAGAAGTGTAGAACTAAGTAAAGAATGACAAAGGGTTCATGACTGGGGGAAAGTGAGACAATATCCTTACTTTGTCGGACTTTTCCACACTTCCACACCTCTGGGAAGTGTGGAACTAAGTAAGAAGTGAAGAAACTCTGGATTTCATGGCCAGGGCTGGACATGGCTGCCGAAAAAGGCCCAGACATAACAAAGCCCAAAAATAACAAATTTGTGACCTGTGTTGGTGGGGTGGAGAATTTTCGGGCGTCGTTTCTTTTGCATGAATTATTTTAGGCCAGTGCAGTGCAGGAGTATTAATTTTTTTAAGGCTAATAGAAGCGCATGAATTTTTTTCATAAGGTTTTATCCTTACGCGAATATTTATTTTTAGTATTTGATCCCGTCTTCCCTTTTCTAATGGCCCGTCCCTTAGTAGTGTTAAGCGCTACGCGCTACTCAACTCCCGGATTCAAGAGCAGGCGATTTTGAACCTATGCGGTTTTGCCCATAATTCACCATTATTTTACAGGAAAGATTTAGGGAATGGCTTTTTCCCACCGGGATCCAGCTTTAACTCTTGACTCTAAGGCCCGCGCTTTAACACTACTTCTACTTACTGTTCCCGCTGGAGGATTTAATTTTGAAAAAAAGGAGCCAGTTTACCGTAGCAAAGAGTTTCCTTCTGAAAAAGAGCTCAGGAGAAAGGATACAAACACGGTGGTTCGTAATTTTTAATTTTTTCCTAGTAGATATATGACCGATACAAAGAAAGCACGATAAGGTATAGCCTGCGTAGGTGGCGGTATTGTGTCGGTGCTCGATTAAAGTTTTGGCGGCGAAGCCGTGATCCAAAAAGGGAGTAGGACGAGGCGCTCGAGGCTTCGCCGCTCATGACGGCTCCACCGCCAAATCTCACTCGACTAGTACTCAATACCGCCAGCTATGCAGGCTAGATAAGGTAAGACAAATTAACTGTCTATCATAGAGTGGTTTACGTTTGAGTGTCGTAAAACCAAAACCAAAGTAATTACTCTGGCCAATCACAAAGGACACAGACAATACATTGAACCAATCAAAACTCGAAGTAATTACATGTGGCTGACGCAAAGCGCGGGAAAATGCATGCGAGCGCGTCACAATTGGCTTTGGTTTTACTTCTGATTGGATGAAAAGGTGGCGCGAATCTTTTAAGCCAATCGCATCGTGTAGAAAGTGCAAAACCAATTACTTTTCGACACTCAAATGNAACTAAGTTCAATGTTTTCAGGAATAAAGGTGTTAGTGTTTGAGTTCAATTATATATTTTAGCTATCCGCAATTAGCTTATCTTTTCCGGTACATGCTGCAATTCGTGAGATCTCGAAGTACAGTGATGCTTGTTAAGCGCTTAATTAGAGGGAAATATCCCGGACTATTCATCACATATGCTACATAGTAAGCAATATGGAAAGAAAGAGGAATAAAACCAGAAGCTAAAAACAAATGTGAAACATAACAGAAGATTTACAAATGTAAGCAATTCTTGCCAAGGACAAAAAAATAACTAAGGAGGAATGTGACATATATTGTGCCTTTAGAGTGCTCAGAAAGAGGGAAAAATCACAGCCACCGTCAACCCCCATACCTGGCTGTTCCTGTAATGAGTATTGTGACGCAGAACCCGAAGCAGTCAATATGATTGTAAGAAGGGAGGATTCACACTGACGCATCGCTACCTATGCCAAAATGGATGATCAGGTTTTGTTTACATTTAAAAGAAAAAAAAAAGCGAGAAACTGAAATCAGTGCCAAGGAAAAAATTGCCTGGCTTCCGTGAGTAATGCAATTCTTCTTTTCATTAACGTACGGTGGAATATATTAAAGCCGGTGACGTCTTCACGTTTTTGTCTTTATCTCATGAATAAAATGCGGTGGATTCTCATTAAGATAAGGTCTTGTGCTTTTTAAGTGGTTTAACGGGGCTGACAGGTTTTATAGTTACCTTTAAGTCGGTAATTGTCTTGGTTTTCGATTGGTTGATCAGAAAATACAGTCGAACCTCGCGCAAATCGTGCATATTAATGAGGGCGAAGGCAAATTAAGTCTTTTTTTTACTATAATTTTTATTTTCCCTCCACCACATCGACCCCACATCGGCCCTACATCGACCCCACATCGGCCCTACATCGATCCCACATCGACCCTACATCGACCCAACTTCGACCCAACTTCGACCCAACATTGACCCACATTGACCCCATATCGACCCTACATCGACCCCACACTCGACGTTTATTTTAACACAGTTTCTTGGATAGTAAAGCTGTGCAGAGTATGAAAAGGAGTTGGGTGGAAAACCAGTCTTATGTAGTAACCGCTGCGGGGCCCGGTTGCAGAAAACCTCTACTAAAGTGCTCTTTTAATTTACGTAATGGGTACACTAACCGGTGTTGCATAAAATACACTTAGCTATGGCACTCTCGTCTCTATCCTACGTAAGTACGGGCTAATAACTTAGAAACGTACGAGAGTGGTTCACTTGAGGGGAAACTTAATAAACTTTGTTATTGTAATAGTTATGTAATGGATATTCTTAAATGCCTCTCTCTGTTTTACCAGTAAATTGTCGATAAGTATGAAAAAGATGTATTGTTATGAAATACTATTAACCTTCTAAATGAATTGGAGAAAACGATGATGAAGAAGAGGCCACGAGAGAAAACCACAATAATGTGAATACTACTACTGTACTGCGAACACCGCAATGAAACCAAAGGGGTTTGAAAAAAAAAAAAAAACATGCTCAACTTGTGAGATCGTCCTTTTCTAATCTTTTGAAATTTTTGAAATCCATTGAAACAGCTGACATCTTAAATCAGATAGCAATATAAAACGCTTGAATTTTTACTCTTAGAAAAGTTAGTGATAATGTTAGTAATCGCCAAAATAAATAAAGCAAAAAAACTTCCCTTTCGCCTCGTAGAAAAAATTCTCGTTAACTACAATATAGATACGGGACCAAAAAAGTCCCGTAAATTTACGGGCCAAGGAGGCCCACGGCTTTTTAAAATTATTTCCTCGCGTTGGAAGCCAGCTGAACGTTTTGCAAACAGGCTCAGAAAAGACGAAAACAAATCGGAAAGGCCTGGTTGCTGATCTCAGCCTGATTTCTAAGCTCCCTCAGGAAGTGATCTCAACGTGACACTAATTTCCGGATTCCGCTGTCGTAGCCTGCGAGCAAGCTCTCCTATTTGGGGAAGCGAAGCGACCCTCGCGAGAACGCGCGTTCTCGCGAGACTCGCTTCACTCGCCCAAATAGGGCTTGCTCGCAGGCTACCGCTGTCGTTAATACGTTTGCAGTCCGTTTTAGACGGATCAGTCTGAAGCTGCAAACTAAAAGCGCCCCAGATCGAAAGGTCACGAGAGTATTAATTGTATAATTTTATGGTATAGGTGAGTCAAGGATAGCCTGCGAGTGTTAAATTTGTTTCGCTGTAATACAGGCAACCGTGAACCATGAGGACTTTACTGTTTATGCTGTTTGTTACAACAGTGGAGACTCAAATCTCTACCACAAAAGACACCCCTCATTTGCGGTCGGTTTTACCATGGAAGGCTCCCGAAGACGCCGAAATACAAGGTAAGTCAATGAAAAAAAAACATAAGGTAAGTATAAAATTATATGCCTTTATCTTTATGGCCGGTAGCCGGTCAAGCTTTTCAAAACACTAAATGACCAGCAGTCCGATATTTTTAAAAAAATTGACAATTCAAAGAATCCTAGCCGATCCAAACTGTAACATATATCAATTAAGAAAATTCAATCGATCCTGAAATGCTATACAGATCTGAAGTGTAGCGCTTGATCCACGCTGGGTTCAGAAAACGAAAACCGTGTTCTGTTACATTTAGTTTTTCATCGAATGCTGACCAAAAACACTAATTAAGTGACTAGCCTCCCACGCAGACGTTCTTTTGCATCGTCATGCAAGTAATCCCCTACCTCTCGTCTGCGTGGGAGGCTACTAAGTGACTAGAAGTCCGATATCTTGACCAATTTGAGTATTCAAAGAAACAGTAACTCTGGAATGTTTATGTGCATTCCTTGGGTGAAAATCGTTCAACCTATGTCGTTTGATACCTAAGATTTAATACAGATAGCTCCGAGAATCGAGAACTTGTTGTCTCCTCATCTGTAAAGAGTTAGCGCAAAAATTTTGAGCACGTCAAACAAGTCACCCAACTAATGGTCAATAAAGTGTTACACCGGAAGGTGAAGAATATTATTCTCTCTACCTTAATGAGGGACACCCAACGACGGTTTTCTGTAAAATATCTGTTCGGTCGGAAGCAGATATTGCCTATAATTTTCTATAGCTTGAGGACGACTAAAAATTTCTAAATCATCGTTCCATTCATGTACAATTTTCTACACCTACCTAATAAATTTCCTACGATTTTCTGAAGTTTAATTTTTCACATTTCACTGCCCAGGTTAGGCTACTTTTCTTACAAAAAAGAAACCTAAAATTTGGGGATTGGAAAATGTGATGGAGAGAGGAATCAGAATGATACTGAAAAGAAAACAAGCTGGAAAAGGACAAAAGAAGTGTATAAGCAAGCATGGCCTGAACGGAAAAAATCTTTGAATTAAAAGATTTAACCATATTCAGAACAGGGGTCTTGAGGCCTCTCCCTTGTTAAAAAGTTAAATAACTTCAAAACCGTTCAAGCTTTGACCTCCAGATTTAACGACTTTTCATGAAATTTAACTGGGGACATTTTAAAGTCGTCGTGACGTCTACGTCAACAACCGAATTTTGACAACCATGTTTAATTTTTTTAATTCGCATTTTTTCGCGTTTATTTTTATTTTACTTATTGAATTCCTATATTACACTAAATTTAGCATTATTTTATCAAATTTATTATAACTGCTACTGTTCTCCAGGCTATTTGGTGACTAATTTGGGAAAAGTATGAATTAAAATGACCCGCAAATGACAGTAAGTTCAATTTTCTTTCGGAAGTTCATACTTTACAGTTTCTTTTGCTTCCTAAGCATCCTTTTATACACAGATAAAATTCCCTATCACGATTACCTCGATTTGTATGGGTTTTAAGCAAAATAAAATACATTTATTAAATTAATTCAGAATTGCTAATCCAAAATAGCGGATGGGTTTAGTTCTTTCTTAAATGACGTCATCGTGTCATCACTGCTATTATTAAATTTTAATATTGTACTGTGTTCAGTAGCCAACTCTTGATTTTATCAGACACCTTACTATTAAAGTATTTTTCGCTTTATGGCTACTTTGAAGGGAATTTGGATTCTGTCAGTAAATTCAACAATATGGCGTGAATGACGTCAAATTATGTCATTGTGTTAATCAAGCTACGTTTAAATGTTGGAAATGATAAGTACATTATTTTGTGTAATATTAGTGGCCTTATCATGAACAGTTTTGAATTTATAGAGGGGTAGGGTCTGAAAAGGGTTAAAGAGGAACCTTTTGGGTTCTTTATATAATCAACGTGTTTTGTGCTGGGGAATTCTTCTAAAAATACCTCAAATCGATGAGCAGTGCACCTCAGCTTGCGATAGGATCATCCGCTAATGGTCAGCGGATGCTCCACTTTGACAGCTGTCAACTGACTTGGAAACGTCGGTTTTCACTTTAATAACAAGCAAGGCAACAAGGCTGATACTGCGATCCTAAAACAAATAAGTTTTCAAGGCATCAACATGACACAAAAAACTCTCAAGAACGAGGCATTCACCTGCAAGACAGATTACTCATTTGAACTCATCGGGTGCAGATGGCTGATAGAATTACATAAACTGACTTCAGAATCTCTGTTGAAGGCTATCCCAGCTTGGAAAAAAACAAAATGAACATTCCATATCACGTGTCTTCCACAATTCATCAACAGTGTCATGTTGATGTCTCGGAATAAATGACATGCCATAACATGAAGCAGTCAGTCTGTTTGTCTCACGGTCACGTTACAGCCAAAATTTCTTGGATGGATACACTACCAGATTTTCGTAATTAGCGTAGCTCTACTTTTATACTTAATTGCGTTGCCACTGTATATTCCCAACAGCGCCAGAAGCATTTCTGTTGTATTCAAATCGTAAAGATATCAGGAGAGTCTCCCTGGACACCAATAATGATTCATTGATTCCCTTGGTCGGTGTCAAAGAGGCATATGCTCTAGACTTCAATGTACAGGAGATGCAAATCTACTGGACAGATACATCCCTCAGGTCTATAAACAGAGCTTTCCTCAATGGAAGCCAAATTGAGCACTTGATTGTTGTAGACGTGCCTCACCCTGATGGTTTGGCTGTGGACTGGATAGCCAAAAACCTGTACTGGACAGACTCTAAACACCAGAGAATAGAGGTGGCAAGACTTAATGGACAGCACAGGAAGATGTTGATTTGGAGAGACTTGTGGAAGCCGCGTGAACTTACTGTCAATCCAGTATCGGGGTAGGCGTGCAAAGGACAAATAAAATTTCTCGATGAATCCTTTACAGAGTTTTCTTGCTGAATTTTTTTAAGACACAAATTTGAAACCACACAGTGCGTAGATTTAAAGTTAAATTTCCCAGGCTGTTGTGATAATGAAGGTCAATTCTCAGTCTGCAAGTTTAAAGCTTTGCTCACCCTGATGTTAACTTTCACCAAAAGAAACTAAGAGCCCAAGTTCAATTGAAAGTCGAGGGTGCATTGAAGAATACCCTACGCAACTACTGACTTCATGTCGCAGGAATTGTTTGTTTAATATTTACAAAAAATCATAAGTCTATTTGAATAAAGAATCTAGCATTTTATTCAGTGCCAGCCACCCCTTCAATTTATGATATGAAAATTGGTACTTTTTTAGCAATACTGAAAACATTCCAACGTTTTCTACTGAATTTCTCAAATACCTGCTTTGTTTGTGTAATGGCAGGTTTGATTAAGGTCTTTCTTATTTGTGCAATAGACATATGTACTGGGCAAATGGTGGAAGGGAGCCAACAATAGAAAGAGCAGACTTGGATGGCTCCAACAGACACACCATGATTGGCAATGTCACACGTCCAACTGGCTTGACAATTGACTATTCATTAGGGCTCATTTTCTGGGCTGATATTGAGAACCAGGTTATTGAGTGTGCAAACTTAGATGGAACAAACCGTCGAGTAGTTGCGTCAGGTCTTCCAAAGCCTTTTGCCTTAACACAGTACAAGGATTATATTTATTGGACTGACCATGCGCTTAACTCGATCTATCGTGCCAACAAGACAAATGGATTGGACCAGACAAGAATCAAATCCCACACTGACGACATTACGGATATTCTAGTGTTTCACAGCAGTAGGAGGCAAGAAGGTTTGTGTATAATAATTTTTTCTGTTACTGTTATCCCTACAAGCCCAAACATAATTGTATATTTTCTACACACTGCTGTCTCTATATATTTCCTGTGGTACTGAATTTGTAGGACAACCATGACCATTATTTTAACCTGATGTATGTATGTCGATACGAAAGGTACAAATGTATGTAGGTTTGAAGATAGAGTTTGATTAGTACATGTACATGAAGGCAACTTGATTTAGCAAGGGTCGTCCTCAACCTACTCTGAAGTAACAGTAATCGCGATTAATAAAGTGCACATGAGATTCCAGATATTGCGTGATAATGCATGTTTTGGCAATTGGGAAAATGTGTGATGGAAATTGAAAGCAGATCTGTATTGAAATGAATTTACAACCTTAAATACAGATAGTAAACAGCATGTGTAAAAAATGATGATACTTCAAAATTAAAAGACTAAGGAGAATGCAAAAGGATTGATGTAATGGAAGCTTCTGTACTAGAACTGGATCTCATATCAAGTACTGCACTATTACATGTAAATGAACAGAAATTTTATGATGTGTTTAAAGAAGAATCACGTGAAGATAATGCACGTTTAATTTTGTTTTAATTCAGGAATCATCATTTTTAAACTTTTTGCTATTTTCTTTTGATGGTGTTTCCAAAGGACTTAAAAGGCGTTTTGTGCCTAAATTGTACCTTAGACAACCTCTCTGTAATCAAGAGTTAAAAGAAGTTGTTTCCAGTTGATTTTGGACCTTGTTTGGTGAGCTTTGCCTAACATGTTTGCTTGTTTATTTAGGATGGAATTCCTGTGCCAGGCATAATGGCGGATGCAGCCATCTTTGCCTGGCTAAACCGGGCAAACGAATGGTGTGTTCCTGCCCAACTCACTACACCCTGTCGTCAACAGACGATCAGACTTGCAATGGTTAGTATTCTCCAACGTGAAAACGGTTTGTCACTGACAATTAAAGAGAATCCCTATTTCTAAAGCTCTGAGTTGCCCAAATCTCCAAACCGATATTGTTTTCATTCCCAACTCACGTTCCGTTATAAATAGTACAAGACAAACATTATTGCTCGAGTCATAGAAAGTTTACATTACGCAATAAAAGATCATTACAGCATGTACCTTTAAATAAGTTTGTTACAAAAAGGAGGAAACTTGAATGAAGAATGGAAAGGAGAGGGGCACGTCTAAGTCAACCAATGTTGTGTCCCTAAAATAACGTAATATACCACATAACATCGCGACTTTATCGACCAGTCAGGTCAATATTTAGAGTTAAATATCGCAGAATTCCGATAATAACGGCCCCCGTTATTTTCGGATTTAGCAGGCCAAAGGGGCCGTTACTTTCGGGTAGCCGTTACTTTCGGATGGTTAGAAAACATTTGTAAATCAGCAGTGGTTTTACACCAAGAGGACGCACAACAGACATAAAACAGGTCATTCAGGTTGCAGGCTGGTTACGGTATTCATTATCCATGTAAGCAAAGTAAACTGTAACAAAAAAGGCTCAAATGTTCGTATACTATACGTCGAAAATAATGTTCGTATTATACGACAACTGTGATGACAAATACAGCTCTTATCTATTTTTACGCGTTTTAGTTACTATGTTACCCGTATCCTATGTTTATGAAAATACGGTACACCACTAAAATAGGAAAATATTGTGTGGTATGTTTTGTAAATTAAGTAGGAAAATATTATTCGACCACTACCTACTTGTAATTGCAACCACATACCACACCTCTTGAAATGTTACATGAACGGTACAAAAATTATATATATATTTTTTGAGTGGTCATTTTTTCAGGGGCTGCTATTTTCGGGGAAGCCGTTACTTTCGGGGTTTAATAGCAAGGTAAAAGATTAACGTTACTTTCGGGTAACCGTTATTTTCGGGAGAGAATTCTACGGTACCATCAACTGACTTGATACAACTCACTCATCTGAAACATACATGTAGGTTGTCAAAACGTCTGTCACTGTCAACAACAGTCCTGTTGAGGACTATACAAACCTGGACAATCATGCGCCACTTACTTCCAAAAATGACTCCTGGGTTAAGACCTTTTACATTAATACGGACTTGACTTCTTTACACCTCACTGCGGTATCTGTAAATTTATTTCATCCCAATGTTTCAAACTACGTCATGTAGAAATGTAATGAACGTTACTGTTATCCCTATGATGGCAGGATCAAACTCTTTCAATCCTTCTCGTATTTTTTTTACAGCTCCTCGAGTATTCATGCTCTTCAGCACCACAACTGACATTCGGAGAGTCCTATTCAACTCATCAGACAACCTAGAAGTCGTTTTACCTGTGCGTGGTCTGACGGATGTAGTTTTTCAAGTGAGATATTTAGTGGGCCGGGTATTCTGCAATCGCTATTTCTTTCCACATAAACCAATAAAAAAATTGATTCTTATCATTTTTGACCCTTTTCAGACAAATGTTCTTTACCAATGAAAAACCGGAGAAGAAATCTATCGTGCGTGCAACAATGGCTGGTGCGCACAAGTTGACACTCTTCAACGCGGCATCCCCAGGGGATTTGGCAGTGGACAAGGCGAGAAACAGACTTAAGTGGACAGACACTACTATGAAAAGGATTGAGTATGCCGATCTCACAGGTACAGGTTCGCTCTTAAATGCATTATATGTTTGCCACTCTTATGTACGTTGCATATCTTGTCAAACAAACAAACAAACAAAACAAAAACAAATTAGTCACTTAGATTAGAACCAGTGACAATAAACTAAGTATCCATTGGTTGGCAAGATTGAAACGTTTTAGTACAGAAACGTGTGAACTTTCTTGGTGTGGTCAAAAGCGAAGCAAGAAGAGAGAAAAATGCACGATTATTTTAAATTTTTCAGTAGTGGTTTTCTTCTTTTAAAAAGGCCAATTTTCTGTTGCTAGTGCTCTTTAAAAGAGGTTCTCTCCTTAGTCTCCTTTAACAACGTAGCCCGCGTTCAACTGCGAAAAAAAAAATTAACATGTTGACAAGGTCATTTTTTGGCGACCATTTTCTTAACGTGCTACATGAAAGTAGATCTTGATTAAAATAAGGGCTTAGGGAACTGCACCCTCTTCCTCTTATTTTCAGCCCTCCTCTCTTGATGACGATGAGACTTTACGCGAGTTTAAAGTAAACGCCAACAACAACAGTTACAGTTAAAGAACTATACTAGTACTTGTATTGTGTCTTCAGTAATTAACACATGTAGCTCACAGTCGAATAAATATACCTTACAGGAATGAACCGGGCCACACTGATTGAGACAAACGTGTTACAGCCTGTTGGCTTAGCAGTCTATGGAAGTTATGTGTACTGGATAGATCGTGAGTCCCGCAATGTCATGAAAATCAGGGAGGATGACGTTCGTGGCCGAACAGTGCAAGCAGCTATTGATGATTTATCTGACATTATTGTCGTTGATACACTGAAAACATCAGGTGTGAAAGTTCTTTCATTTTACACTTCTTCTTGATGGCGATTTTTTATAATTCAAGTGGTTATAAATAAGGATTGTATCGTAGTATTTGCTGGTCAGTATGTAGGGTGGCTTTGAGGGCTTATACGGCGTACAGGACAACGACAACGACGGCGTAAAGAAAAACTTAGGTTTGATAAGCCAAACAACCACTTTGCTCGGATCACTCCGTTTGGTGCATTTTTTACAGCCCTCTGTACAACTGGGCCGTCAGATTGCTACATGCAATGCGATGTAGGTATTTTGGGAATTAATCATACGATGCGAAGTATTCCTTTCCCTTTGCGAACTTTTTTGCGGCACCTAACAAACAAACTACAGGAAAATACGCCAACATTTGGCTTGAGTGCGGTGTAAAGGTTGAACGACCGGAAATTCACGTTATTAGTGAGCTTAAAGGGGCTGTGTCATGGCAATCCAGTTCATTTTGTTTAATTTTGCCAATTACTCGCCTTCAATCGCTATGGAACTGAAAGTCAGCAAAGAAATTACATGTAAATGACAAAATCAGAGACCCGAGACAAACATATATGTCTCCTGAGCATTATTCTTGAAGTTGCAAGCGGCAGGGATCATCTTTGAAAAACTGTTAGGCTGAACAGTCAAAAATCCTAATTTCAATCCGTTTCAGTCTTCTTCAATTTTGCCCATCCGTGACATCTGTTGTTTCTGTTATGTTATTTTAACCTTCCTTTAACGTTTTAAGCGGTTATTTTAATGTTTCTCTTAATTTAACGGGCATTTTGTAATTTCCTAATTTGACTGAATTTCGTGACACAGCTCCTTTAAGCAAAGACGCTTTTGAGCGACGCACGTTAACCGGAAGCTAGCGGTCCTTTTTCATCTTTGGTCGGTGATCTGCCCAAATTTTTGGACAAATTGTCTCTATAATAGTAAAGACACTTAGAAATAAAAGTTTGGTGGCGTCAAGGTGCATTAAAATGAAAAAAGACCTCAGTTGCGGTAGTCTGCTTAAGAGCCGTTTTTAGTGTCGTCACGCACGTGACGACACTAAAAACGGCTGTGTAGCAGACTACACTTGCGGTTGACGTGCGTCGCTCAAAAACGTCTTTGCTGAAGCTCCCTATCAATGCCGTTTTCACTTCCGTCGCCGTCGTCCTTTTGAAGCTATCACGACAATACATTTGCTTTATTAATTCGCTTACGTTACAATAAACCGCTTGAGGGAATACTTTAAAACCAGTTTGGTTGCTCTAACAGGCCCAAAGGAAAACATTAATATGTCACGTCATCGCTTTTGCAGTACTGCATAATCCAAGAATTCCCCTTGTGGGGTTACGTGGGGGAAGTTTCCTTGTTACAGTCAACGCCCGATAACTCGAAACTTCAAGGGAAATCGAAAGGGGTTCGAGTTAGCGGGAGTTCGAAGCAAATAACCGGAAATAAGAAAATGGGGAATGAATGCAAGTAACATACACAGTTCAAAACTTGATTGATACACAATGCTGGACACTGCATTTAAACTGGACTGACTAAATAGTAAAGACAAAGACCATATGGTTGTTAAAATAATTTCAACATTTCGGACTGCAGTACACTTGTGTTTTCGACTTGTCAGGCGTTAAAACATGGTTAAGTTATCGAGGGTAAATATCGAGGGTAAAAGGTGGGATTTGACTTGGCATATTTATTACTATCTAGTTTCGTACCACACGGCATGTGCGGGAACCCTCAGATAAAATTGCCAACAAAAAGTTTGTTACAACATACGCTACAATTACAAACGCGCGCGCAGAATTTGAATCAATTAAGAAATGGTAAACGTGCAGCGTGCAACCATGGAGTTATGGATGCACGCGGGAGGTTGCTAAGCACGAAAGAAGCGTAAGAGTCGCACGAGGCGATAGCCGAGTGCGACTCTAGCTTCTTGAGTGCTTAGCAAACCTCCCAAGTGCATCCATAACTCCATGGTTGCACAGCTGCAACGTTTACCATTTCTTTTATAACATAATCAAAAGAGAAAAACATTATTTTCCATTTGCCTTCGGTTGAGTCATCGGTCCGAGTTCATGTATGGTGACATCTGCCCGCGCGTAAACAAATCATGTTCTATGTTTTTCAAAAACTTGCCTTTGAGTTTTTCTTTCGCTGAATCAACCGTTCTCCGTCCTCAGGTAAATTGCAAAACGTTTTTCGTTGTTATTCTGAATGGCATCTGTCTACTTGCTCTTAATATTAGGGTAAAAACTTTGAGGGAAAACTATAGCTGCAACTATAAACACCAACTAAAAGGACTCTAAAAAATAAGCTAAAACTAAATAAATGAAATAATTATCAAGCTTATTTATGTGACAATTTTTGAAATAAACGCAAAGTAGAAATGAGAAAATTTGACTGTAATTCCTTTAGAATAACAGGTAACACTAATTTTAAAAAGAGAAATTAACTAGCTTTGTATCGAAATCTGTCTGGGGAAATCCGCTATGAAAGTGAAAGTTGAAACTGAAATTCGCCGACACACAGCCGGCGCTGAAGCTGTTGTTTTTCGACCGTTCTCCGAACGACTGTTATGAATGAACACTGAGGAACAAAATAATACACACAGAAGTTATTTTTTGAAAAATTTATTTGAAAACCCAAATGTTTCTGTACTCAAATGAAATTCGCTTATTCCAGCGTTATGTGCCCGTTTAAACTCAACTAAAATTTTTAATCGATGCGATGAAAACTTCACAACAAAGCTGTCTCGAATTTGAGCGTGTTTCCTAAAATATTTGCTTGAATTTAGCATCAGCTTGACCAAAAAGTCAATAACACAATGCTAATTGATAAATTTACATTTCAAACAGACTTTCTCTTCTATAAAAAACATACAAAATGTACCTTAAATCTTCGCTCGCTCGATTTTCCTTCAGCCGATTCTAGCCGCGAGGAAAGCAGTGATTAATTCATCCGGCGCAAATTTGTCGCTTGATCTTTTGTCTTTGTTCCTTCAAAACGACAGCTTAGTATTTTCTTCAACTTCTACTTTTCATCTGTGCATTTCATCTCTGTATTTTACCGTCAGGAGAGGAGATTTGTTGAATTTGCCTAAATTTTACCGCGCTAGCTTAGTTTCTTGGCGTGCACCCTCGGGCAAATGGTAGTGGCTAACTGACCAATCAGAGCGCGCGGTTTGCTTTTATTATGTTATAAAAAACTATTGCGTGACAAAGGAAGATGTATAGCTGCTAAGAAGGAATTTGCGCGCGTGCCTGTAGGAAGTTACAAGTTTGTTTCGCTTGTTTAAGCTTGCCAGATCGGGTCTGCAAATGATAAAATATTTTCCCCACATGCACAAATTACAGCGATTTGAAGCGGGATTCAAAGATTTGAAGCGAGGGTAAATCCATAGAGAAATTATCTGAAGGGAAACAAAAATTGCTTCGAATTAGCGGGAAATTCGAGTTTCCGAGGGTAAAATTGTAGTAAATGTATGAAGGAAATCCAGGGGAAGTCGATTTTGGTTCGAGTTTGCGCAAGGTTCAAATTAGCTAGGGCTCGAGTTATAGGGAGTCGACTGCAGTTTCAGTCAATCATAATGAGCCTAGCTACCTTACTGGTACTTACGCGGGTGGACAGTATTTGGCAGGGGTTTATTTGCGCGATTTCAAGAGGCAAATCTGATATGATAAAAATGGCGAAATTTCGCGATTTAAGCGTCCTGAAATTTATTTAATTTTTTAAAAAGTTTAGGGACTGGTCAAAAAGTATGGGGGGGGGGGGGGGGGCCG
>CALNXI010000808.1:111599-114099 GCA_942486025.1 Porites evermanni
AATTTAAGAAGTGAAATGATTTACAATAAAGAAAGGAGCACTATTAATTTTACTGTTTGTAACTAACTGAGCAGTGTTTTAGCACCTGTCTTTTAAGACAGTGAAAAGTTGCTGCCAAAATGTATGAAATTTATCAAGAAAATTATTCTTTAACAGCTCCGAAGACGTGTGATCCAGAGCAATTTACTTGTTCCAACGGACAATGCATCCCTCAAGGCTGGATCTGTGATGACAGCGAGGACTGCAATGATGGTTCCGACGAACAAAACTGCCGTAAGTCCCTTTACTAACGTTTTCTACCTGGAATGATTTCTTTATATGTAGGAATACCTTCGGTTAAGCGGAGATCCGTGTGACCCTCGCTTATGCCCGGTTAATAGAGATGTCCTGTCATTGCAATTTTGTCGTACAGAAAAAGAGGGGGGGAGACGTTTTGGAATTTCAGACCGTGTCGGCTAAATTAATTCGGTGTCTGTTTAATAAATGTTTCATCAATCAATCAGTCAATCAATCAATCAATCAATCAATCAATCAAACTTTATTTAACGAGGGTGACACGTAATACAGTCGACTCTCTCTTAACGGACACCTCTATAAGACGGACACATTCCATAAAAAGGACACCTAGAGTTGGTCCCTGCCTTTCTTTACTCCCTTTATTTGACTCTCTATAAGACGGACATCTCTCTAAGACGGACACTTACTGCCGGTCCCAATCTGTCCCCCAATCTGTCCGTCTTAGAGGGAGTTGACTGTAGTGGAAAAAAACACTAACAAACTTGTGGCCCTCACCTATGGGATAGATTACGGTTGTGTTTTCACTAGACCGATTTACTAGCTAAACATTCATTATAGGGTTTTGTTTAGGGACGAACCATTAGAAAACTTAGTGGAGGGGGGGGGGCGAAGTACAAAAAAATAGTCGCTCAAGGGAAAATTAAATGAAGAAAAATTGATGGCCTAAAAAAATTCATACAAGGAATTTGATGACGAAAAAAAAAAATGCTGCGGCTCAAAAATTCCCCACCCACCCATAACTTTTCTCATGGTCCGTCCCCTTGAAACCGACTTTTTCTAGTTGAACGTTACAACTGTTTACACTGTGAAATTTAACCCGCGATCTAAGCCGCTAACTCAGAGGATTCAAATAGCTGAAAGCGTGCCATAATAAAAAATAGGGGGGGGGGGGGCCGAAGCGCTTGAAATGACTTCTCTTGGGATTATTCTCGCCTTTTTTTGCAAAGGAGAGGGAGTTTTATTCAGCGAATGAGGCTTATGTCTCGCTGCTTGAAGGGGGAGACGGATGAGGCATAAATGGTAGTGGAACTACTTAAAAAACTTGCGATGGGTTGTAATCAAGAGCCATAATAGTGAACTTACGCAACAGGACGGGAGAGGGAAGAAGACGGCAAACCTTGCGTGACAAGCGTGACAATAATTTTGTTTGAAATAACGTTTCGCCAAAATTCACTTTCCTTTAAACAGATCTTTTGGTAAAAGACCAGAAAACATTGATGTTAAGTGAAGATCACGACAAAACACGTAAGAAACAGCCTTGTCACGTTTGTCACACACGAGTGTTTTGCCGTCTTCTTCTTCCTGCCGTCCTGTTGCGTAAACTCACTATTAGGACAGAGACGGAAACGCCCAGTCTAGCCCTTGGGATATGTGAATTTCACCAAACGTATTTTTAGACTAATTAAACGCTTAAATTAATCGGAAATTGGTTTCCCGAGAGGTCCGCAAACTTTTATTCAGCGCTGTCAGGTAATAATGGCGTCCCGCGTGGAGGTGCGTTTCATCAACCAAAGTGATTTTGTAAACCAAGGAAATGGTTTTCTCTTGAAAGGTTTTCCCGATTGGTAGCTAGATTCCTCGATTTCGTTAATTGGAAATTACTGATTTCGTAGATGATATATCAGTTTGTTTATTAGGAGGAATTGAAGTCCGCGGACAGCGATCCTGTTCATGAAATTTCAATTTCGGTACTAGAACCTCGGCAGGAATAAATAAACAACAACAATAGGCAAACAGAGGAGTGGCAATAATCGTCGCACAAAACAATCCAAGCGGCCAAACGTCAATTCCAGTGAAGCGACCTCGACACGCGATTCGAAAGAAAACGCTAAAATGCAAGCAAATCACAGCAGAAATCAAAACAGGAAAGCAGCAGAGGTGCTAACAAAAAAAGGACTAGAAAGTAAACTTCCCCCATGTGTCAGAACTTCGTATCAGAACAGCTCTAATAATAAGTCATGAAAAACTTTGAAGACCAATCAAAAGCAATGGCTAATCGAAGAAATACTCGACGCTCAGGACGTTGTATTTAAAACTTGTTTCTTCAGTGGCAGAGGACGCAAACAAAACCCACCAAGTTCATTTGACATTCGATGTTGTGGGCCCAGCGTGTCAAAACATTGCAAGAAATCATCACATTCGCGGACAAAAATAAATCGCTTTTAGTTATTCTGATCCAGGAGGCACTTGGGAGAAAATTAAA
>CALNXI010000808.1:149703-160348 GCA_942486025.1 Porites evermanni
AGAAAACAGCAAATTCAGATGACCTCTTAGGAAACATGCAATTAAAACTGTCTTTCTATGATTGGTGCATTTCGATCCTCTCGTCAAAAAAATGTCAGACGTCAATCATCTTAGCGGACCTCCTAGGAAACGTAAGTTTTCTTCAACGGGTTCAAAAGGTCATTGTTTATGATTTGTCATTGGTGGATTTCGATCCGCTTTTTGTGTTTCTGTGTTTCAAGGTTCGTTGCTTGTGACCAAAACCAAAACCCGATGTTAATATTCCAAATATTTTTGATAGATTTAGCCTGCAGAGCAGGCGTTTTTTACGTTTTTTAACGAAAACTCGGAGGTACTTTGATCGTGGCCGCCATCTTGAAAAGCAAACACTTTTTGACTCGTCCCAACTCTCTGGTAGTATTAACGTCCAAGATGGCGGGACAACGTTATCCTGAAAACAATTCATGGATCTCGCCCCAAAATACGCCTGCTTTGCAGGCTATGATAGATTTCATCCCTGGACTTTAGACTTCCAAATTTCGATGCGGCAAAAATACTGAAGATTCACTTTTGAGATCGTAAAAGGGCGATTACAGTCAAACCAAGTCAAGCGTACCCCCCAAGATTCTATTAATGAATTGATTATTTGAAAAATGAATCCGTTTGTCGTTCCCGTAACTGGTGTCAAATTCAAAGCGGCATTTCTGCATTGCGTAATGAGCAGTGAATATTTTACGAGAACTTCTCTGTATTTGGTCAGATTGGAAATCTTTGAATGGATTAAGCTTCTTAGAAGACATTTACATCAATTTCAGGAAAATGGAGCTGGTAGAAATTTCATAACTGCCTCGCGTGTGAATTCACGGCTCATTACACAGAGATCAATCTGAAATCTACAACTAGCAACGGATTCAACTTTTGAATAATAAATTCATTAATGTACTCTTGGGGGGTACGCTTGACCTGGTTTGACTGTAAGTGCCGTGTGCAAGCAGAGCTTTCTTTCCCACATGCCTCTTACCTTGTACAAGACGTTCGCATGGAAGACATTCGCCTCGCTTCGCTTTTTTACTTGCCTTGTTTACGTTAGCACGTATTGCGTGCCTATTGCACATTTGCGTCAAAACAAGCCGTTTCCATTACTCTATTTGGGTCACGCCCAAATAACAAACTTTGCTATTTCAACTATTTCAATGATAGATTACACGCTGCAAACACCGAAATTTCTATGACAGATATTAGTAGTTGACATAACTATTGAAATAAGTTAATTCAACTAGTATTGTGGGTGGTATAATAACATTTTCAAAAATCAGTCAAAATCAGTCTATTAAAATAGAACAAGGCTATGCTTTACAATCCTTTACACTATTACTTTTACTTAAATGTTGACTTATACAAACTGCGGAATTGCTTACATGAGCAACAGTAGGGCCATTTATACGAGGAAAAATAAGACGCGTCTTACATAAGACGAGTCTTAAATAAGACGTGAACTGTACCATTTATACGAGCATGTCTTATCTAAGACGAGAACAGCTCATAAATGGTTCGCGTCTTATTAGCGTGAGTATCAGGCCTTCCTAAGGGGCTAGGGGAGAGGAGATTTTTCCCTTTTTCCCCAGAAACGCCTGATAGCCTTTATTTTAAAACGATGAGTATTAAAGCTACATGAGCTTGTGGGGTCGTTTATAAGGAAAGTTCGCGTCTTATTTAAGACGCGTCCTACGTAAGACGCGTCTTATTTTTCTTCGTATAAATGGCCCTAGTAAATATTGTGACTGCTAACAAAAACTATCCTCCTTTGATGCAACCGACGGTACAACAAAGCATGACTTTATTAGTTGACAGGAATCTGAGGAATGTTAATGTGGTTCCTATCTTTTCGGAAAAATGTAACACCATCTCTTGTTGTTATTCTATTTTTTTTTTTTTTTCTCCTTTTAATATGTTTTCTGTCCTTTCGTATTATCGTTTTCGGCTCACAGTTCAAGTAGGGGAAATTTACAACAACTTGAATTTCGTGAGTCAAAGGAAACGCAGTAGATCAACAGATCACATACCGTAGCTACATTATTCTAAAATCTTAGTCGCCGGAAGCTAAAGTGACAGGGCGCGAATTTTCGTCCAATCAGGATCGATGATGTTTTGTTTGAACATTGTCGATTAGCTTTTGTTTGTCTCTGTGCATTCCGAATATCCTACACGAAGGTTGAGCTGAAATGAAGCTCCGTGAATTTGAAGATTTTAAGTCAACATCTCCATGGATCTCAAGTTAACAATGATGTATCAAGGTGAATGTTATAGCAGAGGATGATAGAGGCTCTAAGTGACTGCTAAGGATAGAGTTAATGAAACCATTCAAAGATTACACCCGGGGGGGGGGGTACTCGCAGAAAAATTGGGTAGGGGTGTGCGGCCCGCTTCCCAAAACCCTTACCCTATTAATGACCAAAATCTGCGATTTTCCCTACCCTATTTATGACCTAACCAAAAATTTGATACCCTATTTATGACCTGACCCTTAAATCAATACCCTGTTTCATCAGACCTGCCTTATAATTATTTCCCTAGTTCAGACCAATGTTAAAGGCAATGTTTATCTGCTTTTATTAGGTAGGTTATAAGACTGCAAAGTTTCGAGCTCAGAATTCCACAACGCGGGTTACATAATGTGCCGTCATAACTACAGAATACATCCTTACCTTATGTGCAAAAAGTGCATTCAAGACTACAGTGCCAAAATCGTTACCCTATTTATGACCAAAATGGCGGCGAAATAGCTAAAATCGATACCCAATTTATGACCAAAACGGCTGAAAAACCCTACCCTTTGGGGCCGCACATACCTATATAGCCCATATTAGGGAGTACCCCCCCCCCGGCACCGACGCATTTGGAGGTGAGTACAAATTCCATAATTTGTGAGGTTGAGGTAAAAACTGTAGTCTGGCCCTGGGTTTCTTCTTCAGGCTTTTGAAGAATTGTTTCACCGTACTGTAACACCTGAAACAGTTTTCTTACCATCTGAAATCGCAAAACAGAGCCAGTGCTGCGAACAGTCTCTCTTTTGGTCGAAAATCTGTGAAAGAGCGGTATAGCCCATTGTTGGTGTTCATTACCTTTGAGATTTCGAATTGAAGTTAAACCTCTCCAATGCGCTTAAAAGTTTTGCTTATCCTCCCAGAACAATTACCCGAGAGGAGACGGATGTAAAGAGGAATAAGGATCATGAAATTAGAGCAATACATCCAACTGAATTTTTTGTGAATTACCGATTACCGTTGGTGGTTCGTTAGAGTTTTAGCGCCAAAACGTCAACAGCGAAGACTGCATTTTTACTGCATTTTTATGCCTTAGAAGATTTGAGAAACAATTAGTATTGACCAGAGAATCATGTGTAAAGGAGAAGTCAGATGATGTATGTACATATATTTTTATTTTAAACTACTTGGAGGACTGAATTGTTGATAAATGGACCAAATTTTTCTAGTGTCAGTTTATTTTCCTTCGTCTTGTGTACATGACCTTCTGTGAATGTCACGGTTAAACAGAATGGTGAAGTGTGCTAAGGGTTGAAGAAAAGCTTAACTCCTATGCTCAGCAAAAGCCGTTGTTTTGTCAAGGCAAGTTTTAATTGCTTGCCTACTGGCAATTTCCTTGCTGAGGTTGTCACTTGGGGCAGCCTTGCTTGGGCTATAATCTGCAGCTTGCGGGTTCTTGCTTTCTCTCTTGACCCGGCTCACATATTTGTAAATACTTTCCAATCAGTGATACCAAATTCAAAATTAATTACTATTTCAAACAATAATGTCTTGCCTAAACATTTGAGCTAAAACTCTAGGTGGACCGACGTGCAGTCAATGAGTTCAGTACTCCAAGAATGAAATGACAAAGAGAAAAAAAAAAGAGACAACGAAAGAATTGCATAAATCGAAAAAACTGTGGAATTATAGACTTCTTTATTCTGCTGGCAGTAATTTTAAGGATTCCGAAGTAGATATTCCTAAAAGCGTGTTAATTAAAGGTATCTGCACCAGCAATTTTTTAAGGTTTTCTTTCGCGTTCAAAATGTTTTTACAGTGAGTTCAGAGACAAGAAACATATTATCTTTTTCGAATTTACCTTCCTATTAATTAAGCGAAAATGTACTTGAAAGGTTACTGATTTAATTACTGGAAGTCTGAAAGAAAAATTTTCATATCCGTTTCTGAGAACACTTACTGCAGGAGACTGCATGAAGGAGTGCAATTAGAACCCCTTTTACAGCATCAAGTTCTCTAGCTTGTGTACAGACACCTTCTCCCCTCAAAAAAAAAAAAAAACTCGGAGAGCGTACATCTTTACACAGGCTATGAGTTCTCTTAACTCTCTCAACGAAATCTAATTGACTTATGCATGGATTCATTTAAATATTACCGCCACTTATATATGCCTAACTTGATTTTCCTTTTCATGGCATTGATTTACCTTGTAGCCTGTGAATACAGCCATCTTTCCTCGCTCCTCACCACAAGAGACATTTCGCACGAAAACTTCCAAAGCAGGCGAGGAGAGCCGGCTGTATTCGCAGAGTATTTTCTTGCTTCTGTACAGTTTTTTGTAATCTTACTTTTGACTGGCTTTACTTCTTGTCAAAATTCTCTACATTTGTTTTTCTCAGTTCAGCGTGCAAGGTTTTCTACTAATAAATCAGGGTAAATTATATTGGCAAAGCGGAAAACGTGCATCTTCACGGGGCAGGCTTTAGGAACGAAAATATACATTTTTTTCAGTAGGGCTAAGAAATTATTATAAATAAATGATAGACGTTAATTGCTATCACAATTACTGGTGGTTCCAGTGGTTTACACTGTCACTGCGGCAATGACAATGGCAATACTGATGCCGCCTGTGTGATCATGATGCATCTTCTGGAAGCCGTGTGTCAAACCTTGTTATCGCAGTAACGTTTCAAAATCCAAGCGGGCTATAGAGGATAGAGGGCAAGTAATTCATGCCAGTCTCCATATAGACTCCTTGATATGTTATCTCTTATTCCTTGTATACCACTATATATCTTATGTTTACCCTAGCAATACTGTATACCCTGTATACCCCTATTTATCCTGTGAACTGATGTTTACCCTAGTAATACTGTATACCTTGTATACCCTGGTATATCATGTTTACCCATGCTCACCATAGTAGTACTGTATACCCTATATACCCCTATATATCTTGTGTACCCATGCTTACCCTAGTAATACTGTATACCCTGTATACCCCTATATATCCTGTGTACCCACTGTTTACCCTAGTAATACTGTATACCTTGTATACCCCTATATATCCTGTGTACCTATGTTTACCCTAGTAATACTGTATACCCCTATATATCCTGTTTACCCATGTTTACCCTTGTCATACTGTATACCTTAATGTGGTTCCTATCTTTTCGGAAAAATGTAACACCATCTCTTGTTGTTATTCTATTTTTTTTTTTTTTTCGCCTTTTAATATGTTTTCTGTCCTTTCGTATTATCGTTTTCGGCTCACAGTTCAAGTAGGGGAAATTTACAACAACTTGAATTTCGTGAGTCAAAGGAAACGCAGTAGATCAACAGATCACATACCGTAGCTACATTATTCTAAAATCTTAGTCGCCGGAAGCTAAAGTGACAGGGCGCGAATTTTCGTCCAATCAGGATCGATGATGTTTTGTTTGAACATTGTCGATTAGCTTTTGTTTGTCTCTGTGCATTCCGAATATCCTACACGAAGGTTGAGCTGAAATGAAGCTCCGTGAATTTGAAGATTTTAAGTCAACATCTCCATGGATCTCAAGTTAACAATGATGTATCAAGGTGAATGTTATAGCAGAGGATGATAGAGGCTCTAAGTGACTGCTAAGGATAGAGTTAATGAAACCATTCAAAGATTACACCCGGGGGGGGGGGGTACTCGCAGAAAAATTGGGTAGGGGTGTGCGGCCCGCTTCCCAAAACCCTTACCCTATTAATGACCAAAATCTGCGATTTTCCCTACCCTATTTATGACCTAACCAAAAATTTGATACCCTATTTATGACCTGACCCTTAAATCAATACCCTGTTTCATCAGACCTGCCTTATAATTATTTCCCTAGTTCAGACCAATGTTAAAGGCAATGTTTATCTGCTTTTATTAGGTAGGTTATAAGACTGCAAAGTTTCGAGCTCAGAATTCCACAACGCGGGTTACATAATGTGCCGTCATAACTACAGAATACATCCTTACCTTATGTGCAAAAAGTGCATTCAAGACTACAGTGCCAAAATCGTTACCCTATTTATGACCAAAATGGCGGCGAAATAGCTAAAATCGATACCCAATTTATGACCAAAACGGCTGAAAAACCCTACCCTTTGGGGCCGCACATACCTATATAGCCCATATTAGGGAGTACCCCCCCCCCCGGCACCGACGCATTTGGAGGTGAGTACAAATTCCATAATTTGTGAGGTTGAGGTAAAAACTGTAGTCTGGCCCTGGGTTTCTTCTTCAGGCTTTTGAAGAATTGTTTCACCGTACTGTAACACCTGAAACAGTTTTCTTACCATCTGAAATCGCAAAACAGAGCCAGTGCTGCGAACAGTCTCTCTTTTGGTCGAAAATCTGTGAAAGAGCGGTATAGCCCATTGTTGGTGTTCATTACCTTTGAGATTTCGAATTGAAGTTAAACCTCTCCAATGCGCTTAAAAGTTTTGCTTATCCTCCCAGAACAATTACCCGAGAGGAGACGGATGTAAAGAGGAATAAGGATCATGAAATTAGAGCAATACATCCAACTGAATTTTTTGTGAATTACCGATTACCGTTGGTGGTTCGTTAGAGTTTTAGCGCCAAAACGTCAACAGCGAAGACTGCATTTTTACTGCATTTTTATGCCTTAGAAGATTTGAGAAACAATTAGTATTGACCAGAGAATCATGTGTAAAGGAGAAGTCAGATGATGTATGTACATATATTTTTATTTTAAACTACTTGGAGGACTGAATTGTTGATAAATGGACCAAATTTTTCTAGTGTCAGTTTATTTTCCTTCGTCTTGTGTACATGACCTTCTGTGAATGTCACGGTTAAACAGAATGGTGAAGTGTGCTAAGGGTTGAAGAAAAGCTTAACTCCTATGCTCAGCAAAAGCCGTTGTTTTGTCAAGGCAAGTTTTAATTGCTTGCCTACTGGCAATTTCCTTGCTGAGGTTGTCACTTGGGGCAGCCTTGCTTGGGCTATAATCTGCAGCTTGCGGGTTCTTGCTTTCTCTCTTGACCCGGCTCACATATTTGTAAATACTTTCCAATCAGTGATACCAAATTCAAAATTAATTACTATTTCAAACAATAATGTCTTGCCTAAACATTTGAGCTAAAACTCTAGGTGGACCGACGTGCAGTCAATGAGTTCAGTACTCCAAGAATGAAATGACAAAGAGAAAAAAAAAAGAGACAACGAAAGAATTGCATAAATCGAAAAAACTGTGGAATTATAGACTTCTTTATTCTGCTGGCAGTAATTTTAAGGATTCCGAAGTAGATATTCCTAAAAGCGTGTTAATTAAAGGTATCTGCACCAGCAATTTTTTAAGGTTTTCTTTCGCGTTCAAAATGTTTTTACAGTGAGTTCAGAGACAAGAAACATATTATCTTTTTCGAATTTACCTTCCTATTAATTAAGCGAAAATGTACTTGAAAGGTTACTGATTTAATTACTGGAAGTCTGAAAGAAAAATTTTCATATCCGTTTCTGAGAACACTTACTGCAGGAGACTGCATGAAGGAGTGCAATTAGAACCCCTTTTACAGCATCAAGTTCTCTAGCTTGTGTACAGACACCTTCTCCCCTCAAAAAAAAAAAAAAACTCGGAGAGCGTACATCTTTACACAGGCTATGAGTTCTCTTAACTCTCTCAACGAAATCTAATTGACTTATGCATGGATTCATTTAAATATTACCGCCACTTATATATGCCTAACTTGATTTTCCTTTTCATGGCATTGATTTACCTTGTAGCCTGTGAATACAGCCATCTTTCCTCGCTCCTCACCACAAGAGACATTTCGCACGAAAACTTCCAAAGCAGGCGAGGAGAGCCGGCTGTATTCGCAGAGTATTTTCTTGCTTCTGTACAGTTTTTTGTAATCTTACTTTTGACTGGCTTTACTTCTTGTCAAAATTCTCTACATTTGTTTTTCTCAGTTCAGCGTGCAAGGTTTTCTACTAATAAATCAGGGTAAATTATATTGGCAAAGCGGAAAACGTGCATCTTCACGGGGCAGGCTTTAGGAACGAAAATATACATTTTTTTCAGTAGGGCTAAGAAATTATTATAAATAAATGATAGACGTTAATTGCTATCACAATTACTGGTGGTTCCAGTGGTTTACACTGTCACTGCGGCAATGACAATGGCAATACTGATGCCGCCTGTGTGATCATGATGCATCTTCTGGAAGCCGTGTGTCAAACCTTGTTATCGCAGTAACGTTTCAAAATCCAAGCGGGCTATAGAGGATAGAGGGCAAGTAATTCATGCCAGTCTCCATATAGACTCCTTGATATGTTATCTCTTATTCCTTGTATACCACTATATATCTTATGTTTACCCTAGCAATACTGTATACCCTGTATACCCCTATTTATCCTGTGAACTGATGTTTACCCTAGTAATACTGTATACCTTGTATACCCTGGTATATCATGTTTACCCATGCTCACCATAGTAGTACTGTATACCCTATATACCCCTATATATCTTGTGTACCCATGCTTACCCTAGTAATACTGTATACCCTGTATACCCCTATATATCCTGTGTACGCATGTTTACCCTTGTCATACTGTATACCTTGTATACCCCTACATATCCTGTGTACCCACTGTTTACCCTAGTAATGCTGTATACCCTGTATACCCCTATAGTATATCCTGTTCACCCATGTTTACCCTAGTAATACTGTATACTCTGTATACCCCTATATATCCTGTGTACCCATGTTTACCCTAGTAATACTGTATACCCCTATATATCTTGTGTACCCATGTTTACCATAGTAATACTGTATACCTTGACTAGCGTAAACATGGGTACACAGGATATATAGGGGTATAAAGGGTATACAGTATGACTAGGGTAAACATGGGTATACAGGATATATAGGGGTATACAAGGTATACAGTATGACTAGGGTAAACATGGGTACACAAGATATATAGGGGTATACAGGGTATACAGTATTACTAGGCTATTCATGGGTACACAGGATATATAGGGGGTATACAAGGTATACAGTATTACTAGGGTATTCATGGGTACACAGGATATACATGGGTACACAGGATATATAGGGGTATGCAAGGGTATACGTGCTATGGTGGTATTATAACCTATTGCACTAATATTAGGGAGTTTATATGGAGACTGCCATGAATTACTTGCCATAGAGAGAGGTTATTTGGCATTTTTTTGCACTTCCAAGGGCATTTTACACAACGGGCTTTTCACACCCCAATAAAGCACCTTTACCATTCTTTTGCGGCAGAAACAAAGGAAAAAACAAAAGGTATATACAATAAAACATATACACAAGAGACTATAAAGGGGACAGAGAGGGCATCCCCCATATACACCCAATTCCATTCGCAGGTAATTCATCGTCCGCGACGTTGGATCTTAAACTCCCTAAATTGTAAAGACGACCGGTTTCAATAGACCGGCGAAATTTCTCATTTTATTAAAGCACTGAGGTTACGACAACTTCGAGTTCTCGGGTTGTCAAAGAGTCCAGCCATTTCTTTTTCCCAGGTGAGTGCCGACTCATTTCGCTTCAATATTCAGGAATGCTCTCGATCTTTTTACTCTTTCATTGCCTCTCGCCCGACATGTTTTGCACGGCGTTTGGTCATGCGAAACCTGCACGAAACATCCACGCCTCGCGCGAGGTAACTTTATCCCGATTCTAAAAATAACTCGAGACGAATTACCTATGAAATAGGGTGTATATGGGGGATGCCCTCACCGTCCCCTTTATAGTCTCTTGATATACAGTATATCTGAAAGAGCAATGTTTTTTTAGTAGTATTATTATTAAATATAGAAATGTTAGACCAAAAATGTTAAATGTTAAAACCAAATCTTATCATGGAAAAAAAAAAATGAAAAGCTTGTAGTTTGAGTTTAAAGGAAATGTTCAGGATTTGTAACTTGGCTGGCAGTAAAACATATATTTTTCTTTGTTGCAGAATGATTCAGATGCAGACGATTACGAACGGACATGCGCAATGGGAATATTGACCCTTAGAAAATTTCAAGGGTTTTTATATTTCAAAGAAATGACTGCAGAACTGCAACAAAATCGAAAAACAGCTAGCCTTAAATCATTTGTATCAGCCGGTATTCACGCCGATGAAGAGTCAATATTACATACCTGGAACTACGACGCAGTCCTTTATTTTCCATTCTAGGACGCCATTTTACTGAATAGGATGTTTATAACCGACTGCATAAGTGTACGTTCAATAAAGATGAAACCGAATTTGTTTGTTAAAATGGTTCATTTAAATGTGTTATTTCAACTCTTTTACAGTATTTAAATCTACTGACTTTTCAAGGTTAAAATAACAATTTTTTGTAACCTATTCTTTTTTA
>CALNXI010000809.1:0-13082 GCA_942486025.1 Porites evermanni
TCGCCATTGCAGAAATTGATGATTAAAGTGATGCTATTTACTTGACTCACTATATTTTCAATGAGTGATTTGTTTAACACATCGACAAACCCGAAGCAGCTTATTTTATTCTCTCGGCTGCGAATCGCATCGCATGTACAAGGGCCGACTATTTCTCCTTAAAATAGAACGAAAAGCAAGCAAACCAGACAATAAATTTACTGGGCCACAAAATAAGGAATTTTGAAGGAAGTGTTTAAGCTTAAGTCATTGTCTCCCATTGAGGAGGGCATGAGGAGTTTACCTTACTTGTTTTAATTATATTGATTGACGGGATCCAATAGTGGATCTTGAACTACCTTTGTTACTAGATCGATTTCGTTTCCTTTAGTGGTTTTTCAACTGATGAAACCTCATTTGTCCTTCCCCTCCCCCATTCATGCATGCATACGTAGGCAAGGGATCTGCATTCAAACAGTAAACCACCTCATCAGAGGAAATGTTTTTTCATTTACAGAAAAATATTGTCTACTTCACCTTTATGTTTCGTTAATGTGTTGCTATCGTATATAGCTTAACCAGTGGAGGTAAAGATTTTTTTTCTTGTTTTTGAAGCAGCTAATGGATGCACGCGCTATTGAATTGGGGATAATTCTCCTGAAATAGCCAATAGTTGTTTACCTACTGTATGATCTGTTGTTGACTGAAAGAAAAAGGTCTTATTGTTGTTTATTTTAATAGAATCATCTACACAAAATAACAGAGAGGATACAAACAACTAGGCTCTACTGATTATAAGTAGACAAATGAATTAGATTAAACTTTAATTAACACGACCAATTCGAGAACTCACTTTATTTACAGACAAATCCACGAATACAATTAATTGTGCTCAAAAAAGACCTCCAAAGAATACATTTGAAAGAATTGGACTATTAAATACGCAATTTAGCCTTCACCGTAAACGGTTGTCATTCCTGAGATCTCTAGTGACATAAACTAGAGGAGGTTAAGATGGGAGTTGTTTCTTGCACCACATCCCTCTGCGGCATTCACTTTTCTTTGTCGCTGTTTCTATCATATCTCTCTTCTTTTTACACCAGTACCCTGGGGGGCAGCCCGCATCAGCTTCTTTCTTGCTATCGCAGTGGAAATCGCGAGGGCAATTTCTTTCCGACAGGATATCGATTGATCTCTTCTTCCTGCACCAGTAACCAGGGGGACAACCCATAGAACGAGGTTCACTTATCATCGTTTTGCTTATCCTGCACCATTTACTACGAAACAAAAGCAACACAGATTTTGAAATTTCCGTCCTATTTTTTTTAATTTCTTAAAATTTTGAGGAAAAAGCAAAATATGGTCGCCCAATAAGTCACGCGCACGGCTTTAATCGCGCGGCAGCTTTCCTCAGTATTCACCCAAGGGTAAATAGTAAATGGGTAATTGACCAATTAGAACGCGCGATTTACTCTTCTGATGTTACAAAAATTTACTGAATAACTGCTACTAACCCCTCTCCGCAGTCTTCTGGATTGGTCTCGCGATCTACTACTAGTTCACTTCTCCGGCACCAATAACCCGGGGGGCATTCCCCATAGCTTCTTTTTGACCGGCACAAAAATCCCCGTGGGCATTCAGCACTGTCAAACTCCCGCTTCTTCTTGCACCAGTATCCTGGAGGACAATATCCATATGCCTCATCTTCTACTTTGGTTGATTCTTTAACGTCAACGGCATGCGCTAACACCCCGTATATACCCAGTAAAAGGGTTACAAGTGTTAGCTGCTGCAACATTTCTGCAAGAGAGTGGTTTTGGTAGGTTACTATCAGATTATCGGCAAGATATGTTTATCTCCACCGTCAATCCTAATAACGAACAGAATTGTTTATGAAATATGATGAAAAGTTTATTTCAAAAAAAATATCCCTGTGAGTTATTGTTGTTTTTATGACAGCTCACAGTAAAGCGCTACTCAGATACTTCGCTGGCCCTTCGGCTAGTATTGTATTTGGACACACAAATAAAGTTAGCATTCAAATTTAGATAGTTTAAATCAAAAGGAGAAACGTTCATTTAGAGAGCTGATTACCGTTGAGTGCTTTAGGTTAGTTTCCCGGCCTTGTTGTGATGTGGTTATCGTATGACTTTTTATTTTTTATTGTTATTTATATTATTATTATTATTATTCTTTTCTTTTTTTAGCCGCATCTTGTTCTTAGCTTTATTCTTTTTTGTTATCATTTTTCTTATCTCGTTCTCGTAGTCTATTGTCACAAAGTCGAACGTAATTAACACTGGTTATTAATCATCATTAACAGGACTGGTTTACTTTGGGAAGCAAAAAAAAACTTTTTTTTTGGTTGGTAAGAGGCCTATTTTTCCTAGAAAGTCAATTTGATTAAAGCCTGACTCACCGCATGCTACAAACCGAATTTTTTGGTCATTATTGTTTTTTCGCCCCACAGCGAGACCCATAAGCACCATTACAGCGCAGATAAAACGAAGCTACTAACGTATTGCAAGTTATTTACAGCTATGGATGGCGTAAATCAGGCGCATTAAGCAAACACTCAAAATTAGACAGCGGGTCGTAGATTGGAACCTAGTTAAGTGACCAATCAGAAATTGCGTATAATTACTAACTGTGCATTCAAGAAATAATAAACCCATCTTCTTTTGTTATAGCGTTGGTAACTGACTATAACAAAAATTCTGCAGATTTTTCTTAGCCGGTCACAAAACGCAAAGAAACGCCTCTTCCATACTCAAACTTACATTCTTGTAGAAATGACGCTGTTATGAAATTGGAAGTCGAACTAATTACACAGCGCGTCGCGTTGTCATCCTATGCGACCTTTACTTGGTGTTCAAATGATTTCCGCAGTTTTTATTGAATATTTACCAAGAGCACTGAGGGCATGACACCATAAAAGTGATACAGAGCAAATATCTCTTTCTTTGATGTCAAGGATCAATCCGACAGAAACAAATTTTAAAGAAGTCTTTGCTCTTTTTTCCAGGAGAGGCACTGATGAACCTGTGTAATATTCTTTCTACGAACGGGTGAAATTTAAACGAAAGGGTGAAATTTTGTACTAATCCCTCCTTGTTTATTCAAATTGAAACACTGAATTTATAGCATAGCAAGAGGTCGATAGAAGTCGAGGGCATTATATTAAGAAAAAAAAAATTTTCTAAGAATAAGTTTTTCAAAAAGGTAAAAAAAAAACGGGAATTCAAAGCTTTTTTTCTGTGTCCATTTCAAGGAAAACTGGTTTGTTCATTGTGAAAAAGTCGATTAAAGCTACTTGAATGAGGAGGCTTTTTAGATTTTCCCTTCAAAGGCAATGTGCGCGAGACCGTAAAAAAAATATATTAAAATATTGGAAAATTTCCTTTCATTTACTTAAGAAAATAAAAACACAGCTGATAAGGGTGAAAAAGGCTCTGTTTGGCGAAGACTAACATCCTTTGTCGAGTGATCTACGTTTTTCTTTAAGCAATGTTAGTTTTGGGATAAAAGCGTCAGTTCTTCGATAAAGTGAAAACTTGTTCTATTTTCCATAAAAGAAACAAAGAAAAGAAATAGGAAAGTGCTAAAATACCCGTTTTTCGTTTTCTTCCCCCTCGATTTTGAAAGGAAAATGCAGCACTTTAGCGATCGAGTGTGAAAAATAAATGAATTCTAATGAATCAGGTAGTGGCGCAAATTAAATCACTCGCGCGCAAGAAAAATAAAATAAGGCAAGTTAGAGAAGTCACTGCTCAATTTATGTTGAAGTCTCGGTTGTGAATTTCCTAAGATGTATTTACGCTTCGAGGAGAGAGGCAAATTTCATGATATAAACATCGGAATCAGATTCTTAAGCGAGAAATACAGCACTGGATGTTCTTTAGATCACTAAATATCGACATATGAAGCAAAAAGATTTAATTAAACTGGCTAAACATGCTATTGTAAGCGCTTTAATGGTTCCTTAATTGAATTTTGTCCCTTTTTTAGTGCTGAAAAATAATGCAATTCTTCGAGACTAAGAAAACTGAGTATAAAAATATATAAAGAAGCTAGATTATGTTTTGCTAAGAGTAGTTATATTAGTGAATGGCGGCAAGATAAGAGTCAAGAGAACGTAAATGCCAGCTCTTACGTCTAACCAAAATAGTTTCTTCTCCATATTCATTATTCAGAAGAATAAAATCACAGGCCTTCTAGTTAAATCATGGCGTACCTCCCAATAAAACCGAAGGTTAGTTCGAATTCATTCCGCGTTTTATAATGAAACGTTCAAGAGTAACTTAACCAAACCGGCATTATTTCGAGGCCTGTAAACGTAATCTATAAAATTTCACAACTATCAAAGGATATGTTTAAAGCAGCACAAGTATGCGAAAAAAAATAACCTATCTCTAATCTTCTACTAAAGAAATAAAGCTTCCCCATGGTATTGGTATCACTTATCGCGTTTTTTGACTGACTTGAGTAAGAAAGGCTGACCTGTACTTCAAAACAGTAACGACTAGGTAACGGTAACGTTATTATAGTACGATCGTTTCAACAATTATTACGTTCTACCATACAGAGTTCCACATAACTATTGATCCCTTTTTTGTAGTATTTTTCGTTTTGACTACTTGTTTAAGTGTCATTCCAACAATTTCAAAAGAAAACCTGTGACCAAACTGGTCCGCCATAGAGTATGAATACATCATGAGCTATAAGGTAACATGGCTCAGTGGCGGTTTCCTCCATGGGTGAAAAAAGAAAAAGAAAAAAAGAAATGAACAGAAAAATTAGCGCGTTTTTTCTAGGTAACTGACGTTAACTCTTATGCGGCTTAAACCTCTTCTGACGAGTAGAAAATCCCCTAAATAATCACGTTTTCTAAAGCGGTATATAATAAAACAAGTAAGAGAAGACTTACCTACCTTTTGTCTGAAACAAATATTGTGATGATAACAGTATAGAATGTTAGTAACAAAAGGATAATCCAACGAGACTAGTCGTGATGAATATGGCGTATAACTACTTGTGCGTTGACCTGACTAGATGCATTGCTTTATAGTCAGCCAACTAATTGTGGGTGTTTTAATGAGGTATTTGTCTTCGTCAATGAAAGTACATCCGAAGCTAATCTAGACACGCAGATCGAATGTTTAAATTGTGTAATTTGTCATTGAATCTCGAATCCGCATCCCATCAAACGTGATACAATAAATCAATCTGTGCAAACATTTAGGTTGGTGAAGATCACTTTTAATTAGCGCGTGGTGCGATATTTCCGGGCCTCGAGCTAACAAAGGATAGAAATCCTCCTTAATTCATTTAAACCACCTCTTTTACTAGACGTAATCTTTCATAGAAATGAAGGCTTTTATGAGCTTAAAGTGAGCGCATAACGGACGCAAATAAACTGTAAATCAAAATCTTTTCATCTCTTGTTAAAACGCTCAACAATGAAAACTCACAATTAAGCAATTCAGGCCTATAGACATCTTTCGAATGATAATTGATGTGTTCAATTTTTGGAGGGAAGTAATAGTTTTTAGGATATTGAAAATACATTATCTCGTTTTAACAAGAATAATTGGCTTTTTGATCCCCAATTGCCTTATGTGATTAGATCCTTATCAGTTTTTAAAAACAATGGATATGCATTACATCTCTTTTAGTGTCGCAATTTGTGGACCATGAAAGCGACATAATCTTTTCCTTACTAACACATTAAGATGCACGGACAATTTTTCTGAACATTTTTTGCGCTTATCCAGTCTTGAAAAAAAAGGAAGCGCTGAAATATATGGTTTAAGCAAAAGTTCAGAGATGAAAGTGGATATGAATATCAAATGTACCAAAGAGTAAGAAAGACTTTCTATTTCAAAATCAGACTTTTTTTTCCAGAGATCGATGGCCATGAACCAGCTTGTGGCAAGCAGGGGCGTTCGCACCAAACAAAGCATATTATAAAAATGGATTTTTACCGCAGAAAGACGATCGAGCCCATTGATCAGCATTACTTTAAAAGCCTTTGCCGGGAGTTTATTTGATTTCCTTTTGAATCGCCAGTTCTTCTTAATGAAAAATGCGTCGTTTTATATCAAAATGTTTAAATATTCCATATTTTAAAGGGCTTGATATATAATTCACGTTGTGTTTTTTAATCGATATTTTCATCTACTTTTTCGAGACTTTGGAGGAAAGGCACAAATGTCCCAATTTTTGTTCTTTTTGAGGATTAAAAGTAGCTTATTTGAATCGAAAACTCTTGTGCAGCGAAAAAGTAAAACGTTTGTAGCACGGATTTTTACTTATTTATATCACAGATGATTCTGTTAGAATCTTACTATAACTCATTAAAGATTCCCCTCCAGTAATTCTTGGACGTCAGAGATTCCATCATTCTAATATTCGGCAATAGAAATTTTTCTACATAATGTTTCTATTATATTCAGTCAGACAATTGCTCTCCCTGTATTATATCCAAATGAATCCTTCATGGATACCGTAATAAAGGAAGTTTCCTCAATAGACGAATACGTCTTATTAAGCAAGGAAATTGCTCCTCGAATATAGCGAATAAGATTTGTATTATGTCTTGAATGCTTGTATTTACAGGAGTAAAGAGGACTTGCGTTGCAAAATTTGAAAAGAAACTGGTTACTCTGATCTTAAGTGCTGCCATTCTTAATATATGATACCGAAAACTAATCCGTTTTCAAGGTAATTTAGCAAACCTTTGTTTTTGAGAATTATTTCTTTGTGATCAATTCTATTTGTTTAATTTAAACACTTGAAATAAATAAAAGTTTCTCTCAGTTCATTAAAATTTATGTGATGAAGCGTTTTTACCTTAAAAACTTTTGAAGAGCATGTATCGTCGTTTTAGTAAATGTGTACTGTTGGCACTCATACCTGTCGAATACACCGATCACTTTCAGTTTATGTCACTTTAAGCCAAGTAAATGTGATTGAAAACGTCGAGCCAAGAAAATAAATGCGGTAGTATTTATAATATTAGAGGCTCTAAAGGTTTTCCAAACTTCGCAAGATTCTTATAAATTTCTCGAGCATTGAGATTCTTACAACGTTTCAGCATAAACCAAAAGTGTCGATGTTACAAAAAACAATCATCCAGGAGAGGCAGGCCATTCCAACTTACCACATGAACTGAAATTCTTATTACGAAAAAAATTCAGACTTTAAGTTATGGCTGACGCAATTTTCACGCAAAGAGCAATGTGAGATTAGAGTAAAAATCTCTGTTCCATCAAAAAAGAAGTTAGTAGTAATGTAATTGTTAATCTTTTTCTTAAGGCGGAGAGAATGTGCAGTGCTTTATTTCGTTCTTGCCAATTAACAACAATTGTTTACAAAAGGCGAAAATGGTTGATAGCCGGTAAAAACGCTTGAAATGTGTCAATTTTCGTTAAGGCAGTTTTTATGGAAGAAAAGATTTTGTCTCGTCAACAAATTAAGCATATCGGATGAGTGGTTATAATGCCTGCATGCGTCTGTTTAATAACAAAGGAAACAGAGACATTAGGGCCATTTATACGAGGAAAAATAAGACGCGTCTTACATAAGACGCGTCTTAAATAAGACGCGAACTGTACCATTTATACGAGCATGTCTTATCTAATAAGACGCGTCTTAGCTAAGCCGCGTCTTATTTTAGACGAAATGTGCCGTTTATACGGAAAGTTCGCGCCTTATTTAAGACGCGTCTTATTTTTCCTCGTATAAATGGCCCTAATGTTTGCAACTTCAGAAAGCAAGAAAGTTAGAGAAGGTGCGTTCCCCGTGGATGAAAAGGTTTGAGTTCAGGAAGTCGTCTATATAAACAGTTCTAGATATAAGTGAATTATTCCCAAAATATCCAATATAAATAGTTCAAAAGATAAACATAAGGGTTACTACGGACGAACGTTATTAAGGACATAATGCAATACTTGTTCTTATAAATAGTAAGCAAGATATGCTACGTTGATAACACTAAGTGGAATGAATTTCCATTTTGTTAACCTTCATGCAAGGTTTTATATTGTTACAGAGTAAGAAGAAATATTCTTTATAAGAAAAGGGAAATGTATTTTCATTTGCTGGAAATGTTGGAGCACTGGTGGATAGAGACAATGAGGAGCGCCCAGCCATAAGAGTTTTTATGTAAGGGACTGAGGGACCCAAATATGCTGAAAATAACAAATTTTTAACCCTTTGGCGACCGCCATCTAAAGGGTGAAAAGCGTATTTTCCGTAAAATTCAGCTTTTGGGCCAGTTTTCCGCAAATAATTTGAGCATGTTGCCGGAAATGGTTAAAAATGATTTTTTCGACACTTGTAGGCATGCATGTAAGCCGTATGTTCTCAGCACTTTGGGCATAACGTTAAACTTTCGATTTATTTCGATTCATTAATCTATCTATGTGTTTCTTTATCTATTTCGGTCTTTCTTTCTTTCTTTTCTTGCTCTCCTTTTTTTCCCTTTGCCTTCCTTTTAATATCAAGAGGGGTTAATATCTAGTTTAGTTTCCCACGTTTATCGTCTTTCTCAGCCCTTGTTTCTGGCTTGTTTAATTTCATGAGAAAAGAGGAAATTTTAATTTATCCTGATAGAGTAGATCGCAATTGCTTTTCCCTGTAATGTGTAGGTGTTTCGATGTATAACGTTGGCAGAATAAGCCGTCAGAATGACCAAAATGAGGTGCCTGTGCAAACATATGTCCATCTTGAATTTGCTGTTTATCTTAAAACTTAATGGGTGTCAGTAAAATGCGGGGTCGGGGTATATCGCTTTTTTAAACAACTCTGTTTTAGGGGTAGGGTTACGGTCCTAACCCTAACCTAACCCTAACCCTAACCCCAACCTAACCCTAACCCTAACCTGACGCTAACCCTAACCCTAACCCTGACCCTAAAACAGCATTCTTTATAAAAGACAGACCCCGACCCCGACCCCGGCCCCGGCCCCGACTCCGACCTAGTCTGATTCTTAGACGTCCGAGGTCGTTCGCGGTACGTCCCTTTCGCCTCAGACGTCTGAGAATCAGGCCAACTCCAACCCCGCGTTTTACTGACACCCAAGCTAAATGGCTTTGAAAAGCCGCATAATCTGCATTCCCCCATGCCAAGAGGCAGGCCAAAGCTCACTCGGCACCAGACGAATTTTCCACCAGCTGAAAAATTTCAGGAGACACTTCGTTCACAAGGAACTGACTAACCAGCCCATAAGTTTAATTTTAACTTTTGTCAGAGGTTTTATCATCTGCTCATGTGCAGGGCGCGATTTAAGCAAATCCGGAAAATAGAGTCTTCCAGCTGAGTAACTAGATAAAGCCACATCTTTGCCGTACATAAGTTTAGATGGTTATGGTGTTCACACTGCGCCGGTCAAACAGGCTAAAATTTGCAATTGACCATGATTTTAGCGTTGAATTGTTCAAACTTTTGAACGGCTAGGCGTCTATAAAATTGTTGTATGGTTAAAGTGGTTCCGTAATAACTGAACACTTGAACGCACAATTTTTTTCAGTTTTGAATGTTAATGAATGCTCTGACTTAAAAACTGTCTAAAACTTTGAATATAATTAACTCAAACAATCAATCAAATGAGCTTCCTTCGTGGATCTGTTTTAGTCAAGGGTCAATTTGTAGTACAAATGGATATTGCTATTTACTCTCATACTGCCATGAAATTTCGAGCATTGCCATGGAGTCCCGCATTTTTCCTACGCTTAGTTCTGGTTTACTTGTATTCGTTCTTTGGAAAGAAAATCACAAAGTCAAAGCAAAATTAGCTCTCTGTTTTAGTGTTGGCACCGTTGCTCTTAACCGAGCCTAAGTTAGGTTCAACAAATGAATGTCACATGTACCGAACTAGCCTCCCACGCAGACGTTCTTAGGGGTTCGTCTTAAAACTAAGACGCTATAAATGACTTGATCTGTAAAAAGCCGTTGCATGGGGTAAGTATGGGAGTTGCACGCTCCAGCTTATATGGGTTCCCGTAGCATGCGTAGCTGGCGGTATTGTGTAAGTCGACTCCCTTTTTTGGATCAAGGCTCCGCCACCAAAACTTTAATCCGATTAATCGCGCTACGAGACAATACCGCCAACTACGCAGGCAAGGGCTCCTGAGTAAAGTCAGTTATTCAAAAATTTTCTTCGTTTGTTTATTTTTATTTATTTTCAACAGGGAAGTATGTCGCTGAAGGTTTTCAATTCATCCTCGGAGATCGTTGGCAGTCAGGCGCGACTACAGAGAATTTTGAATGATAAAAATATTATCTGCGTGACGAAATTTTGCAGAAACGGAAGAAAGTACTTTTAGGCACTTATATTCATACTTTACCAATTTCTAACTGGCTTGACGCGCCCGTGACGCTTGGAATCGGTTGCTAAAATGTAAACGGAGAACGTAGCCGACGTGTAGCCTTACCCTCCCCCCACAGCGGAGAAAATGGAAGGGAGGGATTCTAACGAGGTTTTCGTAGACGTTCCCTCCTCTCCGTTTTCTCTGTAAGGGTTTGATGGAGGGGGTGGGGGGTAGTACTTCAAGAAGACTAGGGCAACAAATATGGGGAACGGGAACTGACGCGAAAGTGAAAAATGGGAACTACACCTAACTTCAATCAGAACAGAGAATGGGCAATGAAGTTAACAATAGGGCAAGGGTTTAAGTTAGGTTTTTGGGTCATTTTTCATTTTCCTTTTCCTTTTCCTTCATGCCTGTTGCCCGTTCATCGGTTTCCGTTTTAATAACATTCAGTGGGGTCTCCTGATATTGAATAGAGAAAAAGCCTCAGTTTATTCTGCATGCCCGATCGCCGAGCCTCTCAAATCAATTTTGTGAG
The DNA here is from genome assembly GCA_942486025.1 of Porites evermanni. Taxonomy (NCBI): domain Eukaryota; kingdom Metazoa; phylum Cnidaria; class Anthozoa; order Scleractinia; family Poritidae; genus Porites; species Porites evermanni. The sequence goes on from CALNXI010000809.1 coordinate 10,831, forward strand.
GGCTTGCACGTTTTGTTGTCTCTCTATACCTATTTGATTTGTTCAACACGAGTGAATTAAACTTTTATTTGTGCTGAAGAAAACAGCGGATTTTGCTACCCATACAGGACGCAGCATTCGAAATAGTTTTTAAACTTTAGGCGTAGTTTATGTTTTAAATCCTCTCGCACTAACTCCCTCTCCCTGGCTCTCTCACCTCACCCCCTCCCCCCTCCTCCTACCCGGACCACCAGCAGTGTCAGTGTAATTACGCCGAAATGGACCATGGGAGTCGAAACCTATAAAGGTAATTAAAATGCCAAAATAGTCTTAATCTTTCTTTTAAGTTTTAACTTTCGGGGACTTACGCCAGGGCTCTCTCACAAAATTACGAGTCTCGCCACCCTGATCTTTTGCGTTTGAAGCGGTAATGTATTTTGTGATCTTATCTGAAATGCTGACTGGTAATTTAAGGAAAAAAAAGAAGGAAGAAAAAGAAAGAAAGAAAGAAAGGACACTTACCCATGAGTCGAACACGTCTGAGAACAATTATACCAACCTAAAAGGCACAGAGTCATGTAGAAATTACATCAGTCAGGGTTGGTTTCCAATATTTAAGTGCAGAATACGTCAATCGGTTAAACGAAGTACCGGGACTATATTGCACATTCAAGCTAATATTGTACCTCATTTGTACAGATTTAGCACACAGTCCACTATTAGTTCATTATATGAATCACTAAAATTTATTACGGTCAAGAACGGTCAAGTGTCTTAAATTGTTACTATTACGCGTCATTCACACACCGTGATAAGTGAACGTAAAAGAAGGCATCAGGCGAGATTCAAAAACGGCGAAAGGTGGGTGTAAAGGAGCTTGGGGACGCAATTCTGTACATGATTGGCTGAGCTTCGATGTGTGGAGGAAGTGCGCGGTCGAATTTCAATGTGGAAATAAGCCTCTTCAGTGAAATCCAACTAGTGGTCTATTATCAATGCTACTACTAGTCTATATGTTATAGCCCACTAGTAGCGAACGCGCCGGCTTTGAAACGCCAAAACGATGGCGGCTGAATCACGTTTAGCTAGCTAAAGTTGTTTTGTCTCGATATTTTTGACCAACTAACTAGTTGGATTTTACTAAAACAAATATTCCTCTCGCCCTCATGCTCTGGGCCAATGGGCCATGAGGCCGAAGGCCGAATGAGCTAGACTCACAGCCCATTCGGGCTTGAGGAATAATTGTTAACTATTCAGCAGCAGACGCATCATTTATGCTATAAGCCAGCAGGGTAGAAGGGAAAAGAAAGCGCACGGGGGAAGCACGCCCATTATTTTATTGTTGAAATACCAGTGGGTGTTGGAGGATAAGCATGGGCTAAGTATTCCGGATTTGAACATTTTGTTTTTTTGTTCTGTTTGTTTATTCTTTTTTTCTTTCATTTTTTTTTTTTGATACGGCGACAACAAAGTAAAACTAAGCACAGAATCAACGAGGAGAGACATGGAAATCTATCCAAACATAATCCTAAATGGCTCCACATTATATCCGTAATATATTGACCTTTCATATTTGCGTTTGCATAAGCCCTTCGTTTAAAACACGCTGCATACAACTAACCGCTGCAGAGATGAAAGAGCCCATAGCATAGAAAAGGTCCCAGAACGACTATCTTCGTTAATAAATTTTTATTTCAACTAAATATGCTTGGTGAAATATGGTACACGCTTTGACACGCTTTAATAGTGTACACTTGACTTTAGTACAGTAACTATAATGATGGCCTCTATAAATTTGGCGATGAACGATCTAAGTTTGTTAGAATGTATTGTAACATATATCGAAAATACAGTTCATATCATGTTTTAAAATCATTTCAATGAACAACTGCCTGCACAACTGAGGAACATTTCATTCTCAGTTTATTGATAAATACACAATTCTGCTAACCTAATCGACAGCAATTAAAACCTTTTTTTACATGTATTAGAAATGTTTACATGTTAGTTTGTTTGTTTTTAATATTCGTTTATTTTAAAAATACAGAAGTTCAAACTCGGACAAGTGGTTTTAGTAAGGATTTCTAGTTGGATTTAGCCCTGAGAGCCGATCCCATAATCCTCATGGGGTGTACTCTATCGATGGCTGGTCGCTCAAGGGCTTCCTTCAGCTTTCGTTGGTATTCAGCTTCAGCTTCCTGTAACAGAAACAAAACCATTACCATCCTCTTTCTCTGCAAAAGCACTTTTAACAATTCTTTGGAGGAGAAAGA
>CALNXI010000809.1:21011-40917 GCA_942486025.1 Porites evermanni
GTCATAAAGTATACATTGTACTGTCATTACTTTGAGAACTTTCTGAACTTTCTAATGAGTTTGAAAAGTTTTTCTACGTGTGACAGTTCTGGAATTGTGAAAGGTCCACTAATAAAACTAGGTACTGTAACTGGACCATAAAATATACTTGAAGTGTGTGCTTGGTCCACATCCTCTCTTCTAGGCCAATGGAAGGTCGTTGCCCCAACTTTATGCAGAAACTTAAACTGTACACAATCTTTAGTGACATCCAAAACTCTGCCAATGTAAAAATTCTTCACATAGTCAACTGCATAGTATTCTCCTTTTTGGACAGGTGTTGGTGGAATGGGAGAAAGCTTCTTTTGATGTAGTTCTTTAATCATCAGTTTCCTGTATGCTGGAATGTGTGGCTGAGTTATCATGAGGCATTTGGTTGCCAAACATCTTGCGTATAGACAAGTAAAAACACCACAATCAAATTGATTCACTTGTTGGGGAATCTCACCCGGTTTATTGACATAGAAAGACCATTCGCTGATGTTGATAGACGTGTCTGTCCTTTGGAGGAATGACATCATCTTTTTCACCCGTCTGGATACTGTTGGCTTAACGAATTGCCCAGGCAAACTATCAAGGACAACAAGACTCTTTTCCATTGGAAGCACCACTCCAAGAAACCAATGCTCACTGTTTGGACTGTTGCAGGGGAAAAATACTGCATTTTGTTGTAATAGATTCCCTTTGCCTTGAAGAAGCTGTTCCACTTTCCTTTTCCCCACTCCTTTCTCAAATTCTTCCCACCCGAACACTTCAACACCAGCGCTTTCTGATTTTAGTATTTTTAGATATGAATCAATGACAAAATTCGAAAGCCATTTCAATTCATCCTGAGGAAGATTTCCTTCTAATTCTTTCAAGTCATTCATAACAATTAATGAATCACCCTCAAAATCAACTCCTTCGCCCATAATCAACTGTACCAGAAAGTTACCACATGGGTGAAGTTCAAACTCATCACACTCTTTGTTGAAACATTCTTTGATGTGATTAGGCAAGCCTAATTCAATTTGAATATCACTGTCTCTGGCACCATCACTATTATTATCAACACTGTCATCATCACCGTTGCTATCATCATTATCATCAACATTTCCCTCAACTTCATCATTGCTGCCATCATCATCATCATCAACCCTATCATCATCCTCATCATCGCTGCCATTGTCATCATCATCAACACTTACAGCATCTTCGCTTCCAGCTTCAGAGACTGAAACTTCACTATCTGAGCAACCTGAATTGTCACTTGACAAATCAATTTTGTTATGTGTAGAGAGCTGATTTGAGTACAGATGGCAATGCAGATGATCTCCATCTGTTGGATCCAAGCAGTGGATCTTTTTTATTCCAGGAATGGGTTTTGCCTGTTTAAAGCACTCATCAAGGCCAAGTTTGCTGCTGGATTTGTCAATGTCTTCATTCAGATACAGGTGAATGCCTATTGACTTGCACATTTGGGTAGCAACTTTGGCAAATTCCTCTGCATTTAACACCTGTGGCACTTTTCTGGTCGACACTGCAGTCCACACAACTCTTTTCACGGTTCCCCCCAAGCCATCAACAACTCCTTTGCCATGTGAAGTGGCAAAAAAATGCCATTTAATCTTCATTCCTTTTTTCTGTAATATTCTATAGAAATTGGCCATGTACCTGTTCTTAAACTGGGAATTGGGCCCATCTGAGAAGATATCAACGACTTTAATCTGTGGATAACTCATCCTTATCAAAGAGTTGACCACAAAGTCCACAAAAACAGCAATTGATTTTTTTTCATGGCTGTGGTCATTACTCACAATGACATGAGAGTGACAGGTTGTGGTGTTGCTTGCATCTTTGACCCAAATGGCTACAGTGAACAATGTTACTTGTTCTTGGCTCCAGTGAGCAGCTTGTATTTCATCTTGGTATTGGCAGGTATAGTTTTCTGCGAAATCTACCTGAATAACAGCTTCATCTGCTTTCAACTGAGCTATGCGGTCTTCAAAAAAAGTTGATTGCTTTCTTTTAATGAAGACATGTTCTAGGAAACAGGGAATTTGACCTTGAAGACAGTCAAGTGCCTCCTCAACAGTTCCCTCTTTTATCACTTTCTCCATCTTATTGACAATTTTTGGCTTGCCTTGTTTTGTTGTTATTGTATGGGTTACTCTTTCCCATTGACTCCATTTAATAAGCTCATCCAGTGGGGCATCTTTCTTGACATCTGCTAGCCAGTTTGGGCAGTTTTCACATTTAATCAGCATGCAATCTTCTGTGCTGCTGTTACACACTAGGTGGTCAACAAATGATCCAGAATAGGGAGGAAAACTGGAAATCTCTTTACTTAAACAGTCACAAAGATTCTTCACATTGTCATGATACCTACAAAGGCAAACTTCTCTTGGCATTGATGACTGTAATAAAACATTCACTGGTCGCAGGGAACTAAATTTACTTAGACTTATCTTGATATCAGGATTTTCTTTTTGAAACAATCCAAATGTCTCTTTCAAAGACCACATTAAGTGTCTCTTTTGGAGTTTTGACTTCTTACCACGCTGTCTTACTATCACATAGTCACGGCGTCCTGGGGCTTGCCGAGATATTGAATCTTGAAAGTAGAATTTTTGAACACACTGAACTGTGGATTCATCTATTTTCTTATTACCACTAGGTGAATGCTGGGTGTTATCTGACAATGATAGACCACTAGATTTGGCAAGTTTTGATATAACCGCCTTTCTTTTTCTTGGGCTGTGAGGAAGAAGAGGAGTGAGTTTGTGCACTGCCTTTCCTAAAGCTTGAGGAGATTTGTATGCAAATGCGATATCATTGGGATCATGAGCAGGGGCTGGAGTTCCTGTAGCAGCTGCTTTTTTCTTTAACCTGTGCAATCTAACTCTTTGTCTGCATTTGATTCTCTGCTTTTCAGCTTCCAATGGACTCAAAACTTTCTTTCTACTTGCACGTTTGCGCTCCCTGTCTTTTTCTTTATATGCTGCATATGAATCTGCATTTGCTCTTATTCTTTTTCGGTAATTTTTGTTTCTTTCTGCTCCATTTACAGGCTTTTTGAAGGGATTCATTTCAGACAAAGTTGGCAATTATACATGTGCTTTAGCAATGGAATTTGAATTTTGGTCAGCAGTATTCCCAAAACTGCAGGCTCAGGTGCATGCTCACAGGTTAAGGCTGCTGACCATTTTATCCACTAGTCACTTGTAAAAGATACACATGTACGTGTAATACCTATATTTAACACAAGATAATCATTTACTGTAGTTAGCAAAGAATAAAGCCTCCTTATTCAGTGGATTGGGACAACAACTCACACAGTGTAACGTCCGTGACATTGAATGTAACGTCCGTGACAACACTTAAAAAGGATTCTACAAAAGGACCTAAGAGAAATGAAATTGCCCACTACATTTTTAGTTAACATGTTCCCAAAGCTAAATATTTCTGGAGAACTTCTTATCAAGAACATTCAAAATTCACAGGAATCTTGATTTAATGCAAATGTATTTATAGGAGTAGTTGTTTTTATGTAACGTCCGTGACATACCTTTTTCTGTTTATTTTCTCTTTATCAAAGAGGTCAAATTGGGAAACAAAATTACCTATTCAACCAACCAATGTTTGTAAACACATATATTGAAGATAAGTTGCAAAAAATCATTTTCATATATTATAAGTAAAAGTTTAAATGTATAAAACTGAGTCTGAATGTAACGTCCGTGATGGTGGAATTGCCCATAGTCTCCGCGCCTATGTCAGGTACATTGTAAAACCCGAGGAAATCTTCGTGGGCCTCTAACTCTTTGTCAACCCATCAAATGCAGATGGTTAGTTGTTCCTTGTTACTGATATCTGTGTACTCGTCGCATATGATTGAGAAAAAGCCACCCCTGATTTCCGATACCAAATCACGGATAACATGATTCGCCATGATGGCAATTATTTCATTTTGAATATCGTGTGAGGTGTATCTGTCCTCTTTCCTCTCTAACCATTTTAAAAGAAGAGGCTGGTCTTTCCCTCTTAGTTTAAGTAACTTAATAAAGTTTGATTCATCATCGGTATCACCCTGCATAGCCTGTCCTTGCCGGGCAAGATACTGCAAACATTCAATGACTTTGATGAAGCATATACGGTTAGACTCCATTGTCTTTTTTGCTGCATCACTGGACATTTGCCACACATTTCCGCAAGTTCTGGAAAGGTTTGTTTCATAGTCAATGGCTATTTTGTGGCATTCAGACACTTGATGCTCCTTGAATCGTGCCAACGCCTTTTTCCAGTTTGAAAACCCTTTAGAAATAAAGCAGACTTCCTTACTTCTGGCAGCTCAAAGATTTGATTTTGCATTTTGTTGCATGCAAATGAAACACAACACAGAATCGCTTTGCTCATTATAGTGTAGCCAGGGAAATTCCGAAAACCACTTGGATTGAAATGCGTGATTCTGTTTGCCACAATGTTTTTTTGGAAAGTTGAAATCCGCAGGTTGGAATGGTTCCGTTATATTGATGTCTACAGCTTCGCTGGCTGTTGACTGATCAACTTGTCATTGGATTGGAGGAGGCTGCGACTCTTGACTGGATATTTTGACTTCTACTTCACTAGTGAAGTTGATTGTTTCGCACAAAAAAGAGAAAAGAGAATTCCAAGTACACAAAATAATTAAGCTTTCATTTGCCTAAGCTTTATTTGTGAGAAACTATGGTAAAGTTTAAATTAAACCACACAAAAATAAGCATATGGGAGAGTGCAAAACCAAGAGATTATGATCTCATGGCAAAATTTATTAAAGAAATACATGAACTACCAGATTTGACCATGCCATTTGATCATCCAGTGCAAGTCTGCCAGGGTACATGTAAGTTCGCAATCAAGGATGAGGGATGAAGAATCTCAGTCACCATTTTTTGTCGTCTTAAACTTAAAGCTGTAGTAAAACCGTAAACAACTTTGACAACTCTTCTACTCAATTCACAGCTGCCGCACTTCAATATCACGGAGAATTTCACTTCAAAATATAAACTCTTTTACATCTTGTGGGTCTTCTAAACAGGAAACACAGCTTGAAAGCCTGCATTTAAAGAGGTGAAGTGAGTCAAAAGGATGGGCATCAAGGAACAATGAGATTTATTGATCAATGTTCACTGGTCTTGTTCTTAGCATAGTAAACTGCATGTAATGACAAACGTAAGACCAGAAGGAAGGGAAACTCATGCTCCACATTACCACGGAAAAAAATTGGTTACAGCAAAGAAAGCAATGACCACCAGGGGCAAAATCAAATTCATTTCACAATGTTGAACCGCTGCGAAGATAAACTTCTTGCTCCCAGCCCATTTCAGGCTTGCTCGCTACTGTTCTCTAATATTGACAGATTTCTTAACTGGGGCGATCATGGAAAGCCAAAAAGTGGCATGATCAAAGGCCATTTCCAGCCCCCGCTGCATTCCCCCTTTGCTCTTTTTACTGTATGAATGATGGTCTTGTGAGATCTATAGTGGGCAAATTCTCCTGCACACTTTCAGGGAAGCTTGATAAAATTCATGAGCATTTGTGACAACTTCCTTATTCTGTAAAATGGAACTCCTGATACTGCCCACTTGACCTCAGCAACACCACCATTGACAATTAAGGCCTTTTCCATGCACAGTTCAAAAAAGCTCCATGTTGCCTTGGCATCAAATTCTCATGAAAAGAGTGTTAGCTGTAAACTCCAAAGAGAATAGTACATGTACTGTCTCTAGCCAGTGTAAGCATCTTTCTCAAGAGGCTTTGTTCCCACAAAAAAATTCCCCTCCGCAACAGAAACTTATCATTCTCTTATAAATACAGTGACAAAAATAAAATCTGTTTAAACATTTAAATTTAGCCTTGACCAAAAATTAGAAGATGTGATAAGAAGAAGTTGATTTTTCATTATTTTGTCAGCCTAAAAACAAAACTTTTAAGCCTAAAACTGTTGCGGAGGGAAAACAGCATCCAGAATGCTGTCTGCTGTTGTCACTCTGGCTGACTAAAGTTACTTTTATTAAGTAGCTTTTGTCCCATACCAGCTCTTCAAAATTCCTGTTTTCTATTTTGTTACCAGTAGCCTATTAACTTTCCTCTCCGCAACAGCTATTTTCATTGTGAATGGTAACTGATAATAATTTATGTATTAATAACAACTGGCAACAAACAATTTTTACCATTTTCATAAACTATAACTAATATATTTTCAGTTTGTCAAGAATTTGATTGACACAAACAATTTCTATTTTTGAAATTTTTTGTCCAAATTACTGTGGAATGACCCTAGTGTCTAAAGAATTTACAGGTGTTACCAAAGAAATGACTGTTTGTAACACCACATGTCTTATATTCAAACATGAAAAAGTTACGTTTATTTCTAAAGTATGTACTAATATTATAAATAACCTTTAAAAATTCATTGACCGTACTGAAGGGTTAAGGGTGCTGATTGGTGATAATGAACTACCGCATGTCGCGACATAACAAAAGAACAATGTTGAAGAACTTGGGACATTGAACAGGGACAGTGTTGTGTTCTAACAGGTCCTTTGTAGAATACCAGGTTGGCCATTGTGAATGCTAACAAACATGGAAGTGATACCCAGTTGCTGCAATTCTTACGAGATTTTCATAATTTTGATGCTTGGTGATCCTTGAATTGAATTGCAGGGGCTCTTTTTTTTGTTTGGCTGTATCATCTCTTCTCCATAGAAGTTATGGTGGGGCTTAGAAAAAAAGTCAGGTTGGAGACCACCGCCTATCTTTTTTAATAGTCCACCTCATAGCCCTTCATAAAAGCTGGCCTCCACCTGGACGACAATTGGTTTGAAAAGGTTGAAGGAAGTAATGGTGCTTTTGCTTGTGGTGTTTAGGACCTTGAAACACTCAGTTTTTGTCAGTTATTGTGCTTCCCTGAAGTCCACATAGAATTTTTCAACAATAAGGTCCTTTGCCTGTCCTTCCTGAGTTGGTGTTATTGCATTGCCTGTAAAGAGGTTAAATTTCATCTGAGAAACAAGGAAATTGTTCTACGTAGATATCTTGCAAAAACCCCACTATGCGTTGAAAAGCATAGAACAGAAGCCAGGATTGCAACTCATGCTTTTAAAAAAATATTCATATTGAACAATTGTAAAATTATTTTAAATTTTTTTTCTAGGGAGAAAAAAAGAAAAGGAAAAAATTACTAAAAGTAACGATGTTTGGTTAAGTAGCACTCATTTAGTGTATTCCTATAAACTAAATGAGCCATCTGTCTTCTGACTCCTCTTTTTCAAGAAATGGACTTTAGTTTTTTTGTTGTCTAAATTTTTAGCAAGTCATAATGATTGCTTCATGACATGGTCAAATTTATGAATGGCATGATCTTGTTGATGAGTGGTAGCTTCAGCATTGCATTGCTGTATGCAGTATGCGTTGCTGTTCTGGTTGTGACACTAAAGAGCATTTCTAGAAAGCTGAGTTGCTTCACCCTTTCTTTGTAAAGCTATTTTTAGCACCAACTAACTGAAGTGAAATGAAACATTCATCTTAACACGTTTTTGTTGAGAGTCTATGGATGACAGAGCATTTTCAGAATGAGTTCACCTTGAAAAGCTTATTTGAACAGCTGAAATTGTTTTATAGTTGGGTGCTTCTGCCGTTGTCAACAAGAAACTGTTGAAGAAAGTCTCGTTGGCCTAGTTGTTTTAATTCTTTTGATGTTTGATAAAATACTTCTAAAAACAATAATGACAATAATCTGACAATAAAAGTTAAGAATGTAAAATTATTTCATATGACAAGTTCTAAGAAGATATCTATAGAATGTATTTAAAGAACTATCTACACATTTCATCTACACTGAAATAATCATGGGAAAAATATATGTTATAACAGAGTTGTCAGTAAGATTTCAAGTTGCCGGGTATTTGTTGTTAGTAGCTGGGGAAGTTGCAAGCAATCATGGAGCCCCCCCTCCCAAGAAGTTTTTGAAGTGCAACTTCTACTGTTTTCGAAAAGGCATAACCACCCCAAAAAAGCAATCTTCATCAAGAGTACAGCTATCATTAGCAGTTTTATGATGATCACGTCTTTGTTAAAGAAAACCACAACATTCTGAAACACCAAAATAATAAGTTTTTACTTTACGCAAAGGCTCGTTGGAGGGTTTTTGTAGTGGCCACCAAATGGGAATGTACATGTAAGCACCAGGTCTGAAAAAAATGACAGGTAGGCACCGGTCACGTTATCCTCGCAGTCTTATCTTTATGCAGACAAGGCACATGCTGGCCAGTGAAGTGTTGATTTACAATGATAGGTTAACAAATGTTAAAAATGTTGAAAGGACAATCGATTCTTTTATGGTGCAAATGAATTAACATGCACTGTAAAATAAATTGTTAATCCTCATTATTTTAGTTATACATAAGAGCGAAACAACTTACGGAAAAAGGTGAAGGGAGGGAAAACGTCACTTTTAACATGAATTGGCATCTTTTTCAACTTTCTCGCGTTTATTTCAATTCGCTGAAAATAGCTAATGTAGGCCAATTTCCCTGAAGTTGATTTCTTTGGGACCACACTCAAGTTTAGAAAGAGAAAGAAAAGTATGTCATCACTTGTTTAGGTCCTCCATAAAACGTGAAACTAGGCATTTTTACGTCGTAGTTATGCAGTAATGGCAAAGAAAAAAAAGTGTGATGAACGTGCAAACTAGTTGTGTTGCTCAATAAACCTATTTCTTTTTTGACGTTCTTGTTGCCATCATCATTGTCGTTGCTAAAACTCCCTACTGACATTTCACGAACAGAGAGTTTTCACGCGTGTGTATTATTACCAAATCTAAGTCAGACGTCTTTTTCCGACATTTCTTAGTTTTTGCAAGTGAGTATTTCAAAATTACTTAAACCTGCTGCAGATGAAACTTGCATTTAGTTTGATGGATAGTCTTTGTGTGTTCTGGGGGCCATGCTCTGAGTAGCTGGGGGAAATCCCTGGCCTCCGGCCCTTAGTGACAACCCTGTTATAAGGAAATAAGAAATAAGAAATAAATAAATAAATAAATAAGAAATGCTAGAAAAATGAAAATCACTTATAAATAAAGATAATTGATTCCATGCAATAACTGAACTTGGGTATAACGAATACTTATTAACATTACAGTTGGACTGAATATGCCGAAAACAAATTCCTCAGGCCATCAAAATCAGCCCTTTTGTAAACAAAAACCTTGTAAGGAAGTTTAAAGGTCATGATGCTTTAATATTGATGTGAAATAGTGTTGCCATATGGTCACTAATTCCAGATACAGTACAGACATTGGAAATAAATGGGAGGATATAATGAAAATAATAAGTCCAGGGTCTTCTCAAGTGCTGTTCGAGTAGGGCATTTCACATGGTGGGTGAGAGAACATTTCTCCACAAATGGAAGTGGTCTATTATGTTGAGCCAAGGTGGCTTGGTTGGTTGCTGATGGAACCTCAGTTCACAAGTTGATACCTTTTAGATTAAAGTCACCAGCAGCAATTATATTTGGGTGGTGGTTAGAAGATTCAAGAATACTATTAAAGGAATCCAAGAAATGTTCCAAGACTTCTTGGGAAGAATAAGGTGGGCTATAGTAAGATCCTAGGTGGAAAGCCTGACCACTACCAACTTTAATTGTAGACCAGATGATTTCACTCCCACATGCAAAGATGGACCTTTCCTTGCCGACGATTTCAAATGGTCACACCTCCTCCATGACAGTCACAATCCTTTCTAAATACGGTGTAATAAGGTGGGAAAACTGAGTAGGTTGGCACAGCTTTGTGGAGCTTGGAATTGCAGCCAAGGACAATATCAGGCTTATGAAGGGCTTGAAATTCAGTACAATGATATGTGCCCTTAAGGCCATTGCAATTGATAACCATTCCCTTTAATCCAGTAGTTCTTCTGCAAATGTTAGGTATAGCTGTTGTCTGGAGGCTAGGAGAGGTGCTGTTTAATGTGGAGTGAGTACTGACAATATCAAAATTATCCGTTGACACATTCAGAATGCTAGAGTCAATATCCATAGGAAGATTGAAGTCAGAACTTAAACTACTAAAATCAACCAAGGGAAAAATCTGTAACAATGCAACACATGCTGGGCAAGTCAACTGAAAGTTGACATTCAAAGAGGCAAATTGGCATCACCTTGGCCATTTTATATGGCACCAGCAGAGACAAAGCTCATATTGAATTGCTCTATGGTTACGATAGACTGTCCATTGGCAGACTGAACATGACTCAATTTTACAATTAAGAGCAGGCCCAGGGTTAGGAGAAATGTGGCCACAGCCAAGAATTGCTCCAATATGGAAGCCAGCAATGGAGTTTGGGTAGTACACCAATCTTGAAGTGAAGGAATGCCTACATCAGGTAGAGAGGAATCCAAGATGGCAGCAGATGATAGTTTGATTCTTGAGAAAAGTTAGCAGACAACCACGAAGGCCACAAGGAGCAGTGCAAAAAAAGCTGCATTCCTTCCTGTGTTAGGAGGACTGGGGAATCAGATGATTGATACAAGTATTCATTTGGAAGCAATAGTGAAAAGAAAAAGGGCACAGCCCGGAAAATTCAAGTGAATGCTATGACAATCCCATTTTCTCTTGTAAAGGCCATTCGGGAGCATGTCATTGGGAATTCTATCCGAGGTTGCTTTTTAGCTGGTTGGTGCAGTGCGCATGGCTACACGATGTAGAATGTTGTGGAAGACTTCAAATAGCAGAAAGAGAGAAAGTAGAGGTCACTGAGGGCTGGAGTCTCCCCAACAGTCGAGGGGTCATTGGGCCAAAGAGGCAGCTCCTTTTTAGGGGTCCAAGGAGCGAATCCCTGGGAGCAAATTGGATTTGAGGTTGTTGCTCTTGCTGAAATTGTCTCTACTGAGAGCAATGTTTACAGGAGATAAGTATGTCTTAAGTATTCTCTCAGTCTATTTAGAGTGACACTCGGTGTTGTTAAATTTACTATTACATACATTAGATTCTTTATGGGTACTTTAATAGAATAATTTATCATCTTATTTATAAGGAAACAGAAGGATTCAAATTACTGTAAAGTTTACAATTTATAATACATACAATAAAATTCAGTAAAGCAATAGTAAGGATTAATGAAAACACTACAACAAAGGATGTAATTTCAACATGAATTAAATCTGTGAAAAATGATGACACTTTTATGGTCACTTTGAATTGCTGAGTCATAATCAGGGTCTATACCAACTGCAGAACAACAATAGCTGCTGCTCTTGCTTCTAAGCAGCTTTCACATAATTATGTGTGGAGGCTCTCATGCGGAATGGCATTTCCTGCTGCTTTTACAGGGCCACCTTCCAATAACGGTCCTTCTCCTTTGCTTCTGCTTCCCAGTTTCTTACAGCTGATTTGACAAAATCAATTGGTCAGTTTCTGGATCGTTAATAGAGACTTGCTTTTGGAGTTCAGTGTCTCATTATTCAGATGGTTGCAAGACTTTAATTGTCTTTGTAATGTTAATGACGCTACCTCCTCACTCTGGCCAGTCATTACTACAGGGTAAGGAAAATCCAACTTCAGCCACAAAAAGTTGTTCGTCAAAGATTGAAGGGTGGAAAATTCCTTTGTCTTGAGTGTGAGGGATGTGAAGGGGTACTGTTATGATGTTCAGCTGGTGCTTGGAGTTTCTTTTTGGAAAGAAAATATCCATCTTTGGACTATGGGCAAAGTAACTGTCTTGCCTTGTCTTCATCTCTGGAAAACCTGACTATCAACAATCTTCACTTCTTCATCACCCTATTCTTAAAAGCTGTGTTTGCTTAAAGGAAGAGAAAGAGGGTCAAAGATGCCATTAGCTTCAATGAATTTTGGAGAATTTCAAAGGCGATCTTAAATGTTGGGTGTCAGAGCTTGGACATATATGGTGAGGAGGGTTTTTTAGCTGCCTTCCAGTATCTTTGCCCCACTTCAGCTCACCTGAAATCTATGTAAATCAGGACTGTCAATAAGATTTGAAGTAGGTGGAGATATTTTGAAAGTCGATGGCTATGGGCGCCAGAGGCCCCCCCACAGGCGAAGGGTTTGGGGGCCGCCAAGGCCCCTGGCGGGGTACAGGGGCACAGCCCCATTGTGGATCCAGGGGGCAAAGCCCCCGGAAGCAAAATGAGTTTAACCTTTTGACATTGCCAAAAATTGCCTGTCCTCAGAGAAATTCTAACAAGTCTCACTTCTTGAAAAGAACAGTACGATTAATGATTAGTCAGTTGGGATGGCTGATAAAGAATAGTAGGCCCCCCACCTCACCTGACCCGCAGCGAAAATTTTGAAATCTAGAGTCTCGCAAATGCCATTTCCATCGTTTTCAAGAGGTATTTCCCACCAGAAAGACAATCAATCGAGAGCAAAAAACTGTTATTAAGTCTAAGTCTAAATTTGCAGTAAGCTCTTCCTGTGCCTGCTAGGGTCACAGAGGCCCAAATACCATTTTAAGCCTTTTCCTGGAATTTGTAGACTACAGTATAAAGGACAGACATTTTAATTTAGTTCTCTGACATTTGAGGATGAGATAGGGAATCTGAGTGAAAACTACCTCTTAGAATGAGAAATTGCAATTTGTTAAGTATTAGAAATCATCCTCCGATTCTGAGCCCAAGGCTGAATCAATGTCTGAACTGCATTCAGCCTGGTTAATAATGTGATAAACATCCTCAGTGTTCTGCTCCTCAGTGATTTCCTCCTCGGTGTGCAATTCCACTTCCTCATCTTCCACTGTGTCCTCAGAATCTAACGGGTTCTCCGGTTCCATACTCTCCAGTGGTTTATCTTGAGTGGATGTTCCAACTTCTGGTTGCAGAATTTGGCAGTTTTGAATGTCTGCTTGGCAACCCACATCACGGCTTTTTGGCATTGCTGTCTGTAGACTCCGTTTGACCTTTCTTCTTTCTTTTGTAGTTTGCCGCTTTTTCACAGCAAGCCCCTAAGTCTTGTCATTATTCTTTTCACAGTACTTGCAGCCTGCTCTGGCCATGCACTACTTACAGGCATGGAAAGGGAAGCTTCTGCAATCTGTAGAATGGCTGGCATGACTTTTGTGTAAGCTGAGTTACCAAAGAGAGTTGATAAACAAATTTCTGTTGAACTTGCATTCTTTGCATTTGATACGAAGGTCAGCATGTGGTACTTAAGCAGGCATAACTCTGCCGTTACCTGGTCAAACATCTTTTTGGATGGGAAAAAATGTTGTGCGAGTGTCTTTACCTCTGCCAGTACATAATCAGTACATTTTTCTGACTCTTTTGAAGGAAGTTCCATAAGATTGAATATCTTGAATGCAGAGACAACAGACATTGCATCAGAATCAAATCTGTTGTGAACATTTTCCACCAATTTGGTCACATACTTGACTTGCATTGTGCTTGCTCTTTCAAGAACTCTTTCAGTAATTGAAATGCCCGATAACAAGAAATGAAATCTTTTGCCCTCTCCAAAATCAGAGTTGAGGCGAGACAAGGCTTTGTTTTGTTCAGGAATAGCTTGTAGACTGGCTACTGTGATTTCAATGCTGGGCTGAATTTGGCTGAAGTTTATGCTACCTTGTTGAAAGGTTCATGATAATAGTGATAGCACAGGTAGAACATTTGTAAGTATGTACAGGGCTGCTATCCAGTCTGGAGACTTAAACTTCTTCAACAGTCCATCTGCCAGTTCACTCAAGCACAAAAGTATGTAGTCAAGATCTTCATGAGCAGCTTTTACAGCCTTGTCGAAAGACAACCATTTCGTCTTATATGCCTTTTGGAGACGCTTTGTAACCTTCTTCCTACCATCCATGCTCAGGTGAACTTGCTTCTGCTTTTCTTGAACCTTAGTGTACACAGAGAGATGGTTTGGGGAGTTGTCAAAGTACTTCCATAGTTGTTGCAAGTTTGTTTCCACTCTTCCAACCTGAGCAATGTCTCCCACAGAGTGTGTGCAGGCAAGTGCAAGCCTGTGGCAAACACAGTGTATGTTAAGCAGCGTTGGACAATGCTTATCTCGCAGCTTGGCAGCAAGGCCGCCTGTTTTGCCCATCACTACTGATGCACCATCACTTGCAAAGAAAGCAGTTTTTTACATCTCAATGCCCAGCTGTTGAAAAAGTTGCTCAAGAACTGCAAGCATTGTAGCTGCATTAGAACTTGTTGATTCGGCCAGAAGATTGTCAATGGTAAGAAATCTAACACTGTTCACTGCTGTGAACATACTGAACAAATGTCAACATTTGCTCAAATGTTGCTATATCTGTAACATTATCACATAATAATCCAACACTGCCACAGTCTGATATTTAGTCATTTATTTGGTCAAGGACTGCCTCTCCAATAGTGCAAAAAATTTCATGGAGAGACCCTTTGGATCTATGTCCAAAAGTTCCAATCTCTCTTGCCCCCAAGACTTCTAGGAGTTTAAGAAGTGGCAATACTTTGCTGTTTGCCATCTCCTCTTTTGCTATGAAGTAGAAGCCGGTAAATGCTTTTACTAGCCCTTCATCACCATAACGCCCTCCTTCATCTAGTTGCATTTGAAAGATAGAGATTACTTCATGGTTGGTGAGTGCGTACGATTTTTATTCATGAGTTGTGAAGAATCGTAAACGAACAAGTGAGTGCAGCGAACGAGTGAGTTTGCGATTCTTCACAACAAGTGAATAAAAATCATACAAGCAAACCAACCATGAAGTTATTTGTTTATTTTATAAGTACTGAGATTTCTTTCAAACAATAATGACAATTAACAGCGACAAGACAATGAAATGAGTTTTATTTACTCATACACTCTTTAAAAATTCAACATCTTTTCAAAATTTCTAGACAATGAAATGAGTTTTATTCACTCTAAAGCGTAAAAACTTTTTCTTTGCAAAATTTCTGCAAAAGGGAAAAGAGGAAATTTTAAAGCTAGTGATATATAACAACATATTCATATCATAGCAATGTTTTTACTCATCGTCACTGTCCTCCAAAGGCCTCAGTCTCTTCCATCGTGGCAAGGCTTCTGCTGGGCTAGATTCCTCTAGTGTGAGCTTTGGTGACTGATTAACTGTGTTAATGTTGATTGAAAAATTGCCTCCTTGAATTACAGCCCTGCTGAACAAAGCCATAGATTGCTGTGATTCAGAAGTACATGGAGAAATGACTGGATTGGCTTTTTCGTACGAGGATGTCTTGGTTGCAGTACCAGCTACAACACTGCTAAGAACTTGAGACGTTTTCATCTGCTGTTTTGTCGAGACCTTGCTGTAGTTTTTGATACTTTTTAGATTTTTATGTCCTGACAACTGAGCGATATGAGTCAGTAGCATATCATTTTCGCGGAGTGTTTGTATCATAGTTTTTCTACCACTGTGATTTCAGAG
This sequence comes from Porites evermanni, assembly GCA_942486025.1. Taxonomy (NCBI): domain Eukaryota; kingdom Metazoa; phylum Cnidaria; class Anthozoa; order Scleractinia; family Poritidae; genus Porites; species Porites evermanni. The sequence continues at coordinate 36,443 of CALNXI010000809.1, forward strand.
ACGTTCGTTGTTTATTGCTGCTTTTTGAGCCATAGTTTTCATAAGACCGTTAAGTTTGTTTATGCCAACAGGACCAACTTTGAACCACTCTTTCGTCTGAAGCGACTCTGCCTTTAAGTTGTTGTTGACAGCTAAATAAAAGGGAGCATCGTCTTCATTCATTTTCTCAGGTCTCTTCTGGGCGTAGAGCTTGTAGACCACTATAGGATCTTTTTCTGATCCATCAGTGGCAAACATTTTAGGCGGCATTGCCCTGATATCGCGGCAGTCTGAACCGGTTCTTGTTTTGGTTTGTCTTTCATTAAATTCCAAATATTCCTTACCATCAGCTGTTTCCTTCAACTTTACATCGCCCCATCACATGTCTCTATGTTCTTTGCAGCCTCTGAGGCCAAAATGCATAGTGTTGTTTAACCAGAGTGTGTTCAACAGTGCTTCAGGATTTCATGTACCAAGAAGGCCTTTTTCGTAGAGCGTATTCATTTCATCACTGGTCTAAGCTATTGAAACGTTTGGCCTGTTTCCTTTTCCTTTCTTCTTTAACTCTTCTTGTTTGGACAGGAGGACTTCTCTTGTTTTCTCAAATACGAGGTCATTCATGATACTGGCAGAGTAGCTGTTCTTTTTCAGATGTCGTTCAAAACTTGCCAATAGACTTCGGAGCAAAGAAGGCTCATAGTCTTTCCCATCTTTGGTTCTGACCGAAATGATAAACTCGCAGATGTATTTGTTTAACTTTAGTGCTGGAATTTCTTCGACTTTTCTAAGCTCATTCCTGGTTCCTGAAAAGGTTTGCAAAAGTTTTACATCTCGTTGTGTTTTTTGTAATGTGGCTTTGTTTTCGTGTTCTGCAATAAAATTGTCAACTGAACCGACGTCCACAAACCTTTCCGACATCTTGAAAATAAAAAGGTGGCTTGCCAGTTTTCGCGCCAAGGATGATGTGGCTTGCCGTACGATCACTTTTCACTAGTGAAAAACATTGTTCGTCCAATCAGACACCGCAAACGATGATTTTTCATTAGTGAAATTTCATTGTTTGTGTTGCTGATTGGCTGCAGACTCTCTTTCTGTGCCTTGTTTCAGCTCTACCTTTGGCAAAAACTCTATCACTCATAGCGGCCCCGTACTAGGGAATACTTTAATTTCTACGGACAAGAATTTTGCAAACATAAGTTATGAACAGCTCAAGAGGAAAACCCGTTCAATGAACATTTTGAAGAGTTGACTTTTAAAGAGACTTCTACAACAACTACAAATTTTAGACGTAAAGATTTTACTTGTATTTAAAGGATTTTAGAGTTTTTAATGATGCACATACATAGTTTAGTCAGAGTTGTTGACAATTAGGTTTTAGATAGTCCAATTTTATGTTGTTTTATTATGTATATATTTCGTTTTTAGGTTTAGTTGTTATGCGCAACCTCCTAGCTGCATAGCTTTTAATATCATCGTGCTAAAGTAAAGGCCGTCTGTCTGTTGATTGTCTTAAGAACTTTGAAGCAGTTACTTGCCCTGCTCTCAAAACTGCACTTAGTTGCTTGACTGGTTTCTCGTAGTTTGGCAGTTACTTTCGCTTACTTAGCCCTGTATATTCAGCTCATAGAGTATTTTCTGAAAGTGACATACCAAAACTTTGCGCATTTTATAGCTCTGTTAATGGTTTTGGCAGAGAATTGCTTTCATTGGACATAAATTAATGCAATGTGAACTTTACTATAGACTTGTAAGTTTTCATTTGCTGCATGTTAATCCACCAAGTTGGGGTACCAAATAATTCACAATGTCAGGATATTCTGCACTAAAAATATCCATTGAATGCCCGCTACACTCTGACTCTAAAACGCTTAAGTATCAAACCCACAGTAAAAAAGGTGAAGGTAAATATATTTATTTATTTGCCAACAAAAAATTATAAACATATTTTGAAGCACTGTAAAAATGGCGACAAATATAAACAAAAAACAAATAGTTTACGTAGAGAACATTACCACACTGACTTGACTAGGAAAAAATCAACTTTGTATAAAATGATTCATCGGGAAAATTTCATAGGAAAGAAAAAGGCTTCACCGTATGCTTAACACTCTGAACATTCTGGATACTTCTGATAGCTATAGGAGTATTGTTCGTCAGTGAGCAGAAAGGGTTAGGTTTAGGTTCCATGTTGCCTTTTTTTTCGTTAAAAGGCCTGTCCTTTCTTGACATTCCGACCTTTGTTGTTGATCTTCCTACTGTCTTTTGGTAGGCGTATTAATTGCTAAGTTTAATATTGTCGGTATTTTTCAATGGATTTCATTTAATTTGACTTAGGTTGAAATTTGTGTCTAGGCATTAAGGCTTTGCACCTTGAAATTCCTCAAAAATATCGTTTCTTTTATTAATATCTCTCTTCAATTGCTATGGTTGGTGTTTTCGGCAGAACAGAACACACACAACAGGAATGTAATGTACTAATCAAACTGCATGACTCGACACTAAACAGGACACATCATGGCGGGTTCCAATGAGAACTTTTATTCCTCATAGCATTATGGGTAATGACAGCTTTCATAGAGGGTACTCAATATATTACACTACTTTTCCCCATATGAGAGATACAAACAACAATGGTACAGAAACATAAACAGCAGCCTAAGCTACAGATTAAGTCGGTCAACGGGTTTTCTGTTTCTCAACGATCGCCTTAAAATAACTGGCGATGATTCTTTACAAGGACTAGGTTCTGATTCCTCATTGGTAGGGTGCGATACATCATGAGAAACTCAGTGTCTAGAACTGGAACAGATTGGTCACATAACTCAGAAACTGATATCTCAATTTCACTTGCTTCATTTTGCCCTTTATCATGAGCCCTAATTAAATGATCAGCATGAACATATCAAGCCTTATGTCCAGTTTTCACTAAATAAGTTCTAGGTCCACACACCTTAACTACCCTTCCCAGGATCCACCTCACAACATTACCTTTGGGTTGAGTGTCCCTTACCCAAACTATGTCATTTTCTGAAAACTGCATATCCTTATGATTCTTTAAATCCTTATAATTGCTCCTGTTTTCTCTGTTTATTCTCAATCTCTTGGGCTAGGTCAGGTTTCACAAGACTTAAGCGAGTACACAGACAGCATTTCATTAACAACTCAGCTGGCGTTGCACCCGTGGTGCTGTGTGGAGTTGTGCAGTATCTCAGAAGAAAATCAGCTAGTCTATGTTCCATGGGCCTTGCCCTATTGCCTTCCAAAACCTGTTTCACTAAAGCTTCCTTCACCACCCTGACCTATCATTCGGCTGCCTCATTTGATTGAGGGTGATAGGGTGGCACTAGGGTATGTTTGATCCCGTTTTTACTCGTAAATTCGGCAAATTTGTTGGAGGGAAACTGTGGTCTATTATCCGATACCACTTCCTCCGGCAAGCTGTGTTGGGCAAATATGAGATGTAGCTCACCAACAGTACGCTCTGTGGTAGTTGAGGACATATGTCTTACCTTGAGCCATTTAGAATGACTGTCAATCACGACTAAAAATTGATTGTGCCCCTTTTGATAAAAATCAGTGTGAATGCACTGGAAGGGCCGGGTAGCGCACTTCCAAGGTATCAAAGGAGCACTGGGTGGGGAACTCCTCACATTCTGGCAAACTGTACGCAATTTCACTTCTTTCTCGATTTCTTCATCCATCTTTGGCCACCAGACACATGTGCAGGCTATGGCCTTCATTGCAAGGGTGCCAGGGTGTTCCTAGTGCAATTCTTTTAACATTTTCTCTCTAAACACTTGTGGAATGATCACTCTAGAGCCCCACAAAACACAGCTTTCTTCGCAGGAGAGCTCCTGACTACAAATGTGATAGGGTTTTAGTTCTTCTTCATCACATTTTTCTGGCCATCCTGTCATGACAAAATCGAGTACTCTACTAAGCAATGGGTCTAGCACAGTGGCCTTCCCAATATCCTTTGCTGTTTTTGGGAAGTCCTCATCAATAGCGCGCACTCTATAAATCTCACTTTTACACCCTAACATTGAGTCCTCATGGGGCAACCAGGAGAGCGCAACACAATTACCATGTTTTTCTGACCTTCTGTACTCAATTTGATAATCATATGCAGAAGAGACAATGGCCCATCACTGCATACGTGCAGCCGCCATTGTGGGAATGGCTGGTTGTGGGCCTAACAACACTAGCAAGGGCTGGTGATCTTTTACTAGTGTAAATTTTCGTCCATGTAGGAACTGATGAAATTTTTTAACCCCATACGCAATGGACGAAGCTTTGCATTCGATCCCTGCATAGTTTCTCTCGCTTGAGCTTAGAGTACGGGAGGCACAGGCTATTGGCCTTTCTTGACTGTCGTCCATAATACAGGGTTGGACACTTAATTTTGAGAGCACTCGCCATTCGGGCGAGTAACCCTCAAAATGCACTCGCCCGGATAAGTTTTCACTCGCCCAAAAGTTTACCCCCCCCCCCCCCCC
>CALNXI010000809.1:41008-65340 GCA_942486025.1 Porites evermanni
GTAATATGACTTAACACTGCTCCTAGGCCATAACTTGATGCATCACAGGCTAACCTTAATTCCCGATTCAGGTCATAATGGACTAACAGTGAATCAATAGTTAGACCCTCCTTACAGGCTTCAAAAGCTTTCTGGCAGTCGTGTGTCCACTCTCACTGCATGCCCTTTTGCAAAAGCTTATGCAAGGGTAGCAACATTGTGGCTAGCCTTGGCAGGAAAGAATGATAGTATTGCACCATGCCTAGGAAAGATCTCAGTTCACTTACATTGCTAGGGGTGGGCGCTTTCTTTACTGCATTGATTTTCTCTTCCACTGGTTGCAGACCTACCGCACCGATTTTTAGGCCTAAGTAGACCACTTCAGTTTCAAAAACTCACATTTGGGCATTTTCAAATGCAAATTGTACTTGTGTAACCTGTCCAAAACCTCTGCAAGTATCTTAAGATTCTTTTGCCAATCATTCCCACCTACCAAAATGTCATCCTGCTTACATACAGTATTTTCCAATTCCCTGGACAATCTGATCCATTTTTGCCTGAAATATTTTAGGCAAGGACTTGACACCATAAGGTAGTTTCAAATAGGAATACAGACCTTTGTGGGTGCTAATAGTCAAATACTCTTGACTTTCTTTGTCAACATTCAGCTGTGCATACGCATGTGATAAATCGAGTTTGCTAAATACCTTTGAATCAACAAGAGCAGTATTCAAATCCTGAGTAGTGGGCAAGACCTCCACAGACTGATCATTGGTCACCTAATAATCTCCACAAAATCTCACAGTGGTGTCGGACTTTGGCACTACCACAATTGGGCTTGCCCAACTCGACTTGTCAGTTTTCTTAATCGCCCCATGTGCCTCAAGTTTGTCTAACTTTTTCTCTACTTGCACCTTCAGAGCATAAGGGACTCGATGTGCTTTCACAAAGATATGCTTTACATTACTTTTCATAGTAATATGTGCCTCAAGCCCATTCATGCCCTCATAACTGTCGGTAAATAATTCATGATACTTTGACAGCAGATTAGTTAGTTGGCCCTCTGCACTGATTGGGTTTTCATTAGAGATACTTAAGATCTCTCCCCATGCCAATTTTATCCGATGCAGCCAATTTTTACCAAGTAACGTAGGTTTGGCTCTCTAATTACCTACAACTACTGGTAGTGAATAGTGTTTATGTTTATAAATAACATTGCACTGCATTTCACCCGACTCCTCAAGCACTTCACCAGTGTACGTACGAAGTACTACCTTGTTTATTGTTTATTGTTTTGTTTGCCAAAAAATTGTACAAATCAAATAAAATCTTATTATTTAAACTCTCATGGCGAGGAAGCCCAAGAGAAGCCACCGCACTTATAAGGAATGGGCTCCCTCAGTTAGATAATTAGAACAAAATATTATCATAATTACACATGGGAAAATCAATGGCAGAGCTACAGTAATTCTTAAAATAAGTATATTAGATAGTCGTACTAATCATAGTTTTAGGCTAAAAAAAGCGAAATGACAAAGAGATTAGATTGAGTTAAGGGCGTGTCTGCAAACTTCTCCAGATATACACTGTGTGCTGTTATGGAACAGTCCACAGCAGTATCTACCTCCATTTTACATGGTTTCCCATTGATCAACATTTCTACCGAATAACCACCGGGACTAGGCCTGTTTGTGTTGAGCGAATACGATGAGTAAATTCCTAATTCATTATCACTTGATTCAGAAACATGCAAGTTATGGACCGTGCCCTTCTTCCACTCACTTTTGCTACAACAGACATCCTAGATGATCAATCTTAGAACACTGATAACACTTTGCAGACTTAAATTTACAAGACTGACCTGAATGATTATTACCACCACACCTAAAACGTTGTTCATGATTAGTGGTTTTGTTATCCTGCATAGTCAACTGGTTGACTTGAGGGCTTTCACTGATGGTAGCGTGAAACTCCTGTGTGTTTTTTTCAGCCATCTCCATAGCCTTGGCAATCCTACAAGCTCTCTCAAACATCAGGTCCTCCATGTTCAATAGTTTGTTTTGAATCTTGGGTTTGTCTGCAAACAAATCGGTCTTGTAACGCTCGTCCAAAAGTTCACTGTAATTACAGTGAACAGCCAATCTCTTCAACGCTAACATGTAATCCCCAACAGATCCTCCCCACTTCTGATTTCATGTTCCAAAATGGAAACTGCGCAATTTCCAGCAATTTTGGATTGTAATGCTTCTCCAGTTCACGCACAATGTCACAAATGATGTATCTTTGGGCTTAGTTGGCACCAGTAGATTACTGAGAGTTGAATAGACCTCGGCTCCAACTTCTGTGAGGAATATAGCTCGCTTTCTTGCGGCTACAACTCGATTTGCTGGAGTGCTACCCTCACCTGTTGTCTCAACGATATTATTTGCCGTTAAGAACATTTCCATTCTTTCCACGTATGCATTAAACTTTTCATGCTGGGCGATGAACTCGCCGACACAACCAAACAATCCAGTGCTGGTCATTCTGTACTCCACAATACACACACAGAGTTGCCCCAAAACCTTGCACTGTTGATGTTTGAGGAAAATTGTTCTCACCTCGTCCCCAAAATGTAATATACTAATCAAGCTGCATGACTCGACGCTAAGCAGGACACATCATGGCGGGTTCCAACGACAAGTTTTATTCCTCATAGCATTGTAGGTAATGACAGCTTTCTCAGAGGATACTCAATATATTACAAGGAACAATAATTTAATTCTACGTGAACAACGTCCTATGTGTACATCTTCAACTCTGACACTCAAGCTACGACTTGATCACCATGAGGTCTGTAAAACTACTCTCACACATGTGCAGTACAATTAAACTTATTAGACTATTCTCTCACGACATCTCCCTCTGGAGTTTTTTAAGGATAAACGGTACAGAAACTTAGAAATATATAACTCAAGTGGCGTAATGCATTTTACGTATGTATCAGTCTATATCCCAATTACTGTTAACATTCCAAAAGGACAAATCAAACAGTCTTTCAAAAGGGCAGGTCCTCTCACAACATGGCCGCTGGAGACCCTAACTTCAAGTTGAGGAGCACTAGGCTAAGTGTTTGCAGAAGAGGATACAACTGATGTCACTCTGCAATGCTGTACAATCTGTGGCGGTTCTGTATGCGAGGAGCCTGAGCTTGGATCTTTAGCTCACTGGCTCTAGGTCCAAATCTTGTTCATCAGGCATCTCAACTCTATTAAGACTGAGCTCTGTGCGCAGGTGTCTGCAGTTTCTTCACACCACTCTGGAAGTGTCTGCATGACTAATGACCGTGGAGTTGGGCTTCTCGCAATGACTTTCCCATATGCTTGCCATCCTTTCTGCTGATGTAACTTCTCCCAAACTTAGTCACCTGGCTGTATGGCGGGAAGGGGTTTCACTCCATGTCTCTTGTCAAAGTATTGAGGGTATGCAGTTTTAATTACTCATCCTTTCTGGTAACTGCTTCATGGCTCAGTGGAACTGGCTTCAAGTTGGATTCCAATGAAGGTAGGAAGGGCGGATTTCTCTTTCCAGCATCATCTGGCAAGGGCGTACACCTTTAGATGTGTGAGGTGTAGCTCTGTACAACACAACATCAAGAGAGGGATTACACTGCTTTAGTTTCTTGGTGATGTAGACTCTACAATTCTTCTTTGCACAACTGAGGCAGTAATAAATCCTCTTGTCTTCAATCAAACCTTTTTGAGGGTAGGGCTTCATGATGTAAGTCTTCAGGGCAAATGCATCGTCAGCAACAATTACATGTGGCACCTTTTTGAAACCAAATGGAAGGCATTTGTGTGCTGGAAGGGCCACTGATCCATCCTTGATTGTCTGAGCTAACCCACACTTGTTCCAGGCTCCTCCATCAGATACTCTTCCATTGGTGCCCACATCTGTGTAGAGGCATTTATATTCTTTCCAATAGAGTTAGTGTTTTTGTAGTTGTAGAATGTTGAACCACACTTTGGTGGAGCTTGAATGACAATGTGCTTACCATCAACCACATCAACACAGTTTCGAGCCACCTTTTGTTATTTGATGGTGTTCTGAGTTACTCGGGTCCAAGAGAACAGTGAATCGCCTTACAAACTTATCTCACAATGTCCTCATTAGCCCATATGGAAAACGTTTCATGAGGCTTATCAAAGAAAAAGATGAGCCTACCAGCAGCCATGGTGTTTGCCAGGGCTGCAAGTTTTTTGGATGTGACGTCTTCAACTAATGTTCGCTCTTGAGCACTTGTTCCTGGTTCACTTGTAGAGAGAGCAGGGCAAGCATTGATAATTCCCGTTGAGTTTAAGGCACCTGAAATGGCTTGAGAAATAACAGCAGTCAGCTCAGTGGGGCTGAACTGCAAGGTGGACAGTGCTGTTGGCGTCATCTCCCGCGAGCCGTGGAAACACTCTCTGTTCGGCGCCATTTTGCAGGGACTGCCAGTGTAGGTCTTTCTGCTGCCTGGCACTTAAAAGTTCGGTTAGAAGGCATGCTATTGTTAAGGCTAATAAGCCGAAATTGCTATTTAAAAATTGAAATTTAAATAACCACGGAGGCAACAAATCCGAGACATTCAATATAGGCTGGGCTATTTACCCACCAACAATACGTAAAGTAGAACGGAAGTCAAAGAATGTCAAGTACAAACCACAGCAGGTAACATACAATTAAAACAATCCGAGACATTCAGACAGGACATTTGTCCTATAATGGCTTGGTTGTGTTCGGCACACTGATGTAATAAACAAAAGCCATCAAGAGATAACACACTAAATAGCCATAAATGTCAAGAACAAGTCATGCAAATGGATAAGAGGTGCATGAGAACCAAGAATATAGCTTGCAAGTTTTGTGGTATTTGTGATATGTATACCAAAAAATTTCTTTATTTCGAGGACTGTATATTTATTCCCAATTATATTTTTTGACTTACACGTTCTACAATCTAGTGATGTACACTAAACAACAACATTCCACAATCTGACCCTTCTTCTACTATCACTTATCCTAAGTACAGCAAATACAGTTACTAAGGTTTCAGTAACACGGGATACATATGTGAAACAATATCTCCATTATACTCCTTAAGCTATGGATTATACTATACAAACTAAGCATTTGTCTGTCAATAATTATCATGTCAATCATTTACATCCGGTTTAATCTATTGTGTGCAAAACTCTAGTGTTAATTACACTTGTGTCATTTCCGTTTATGTCTGTTAAAACCAGGCAAAGGAGTGCTCGCTGCATTACAAATGGGTACTATTTCCAACACCCTCCATGCTTGACTGAATTTTGAGTCAAGAAAATGTGACAAAATAACCGTACTAGTCTTCTGGCTGGTTTATCATTTCTCTTGTCTTCCAGGCCGCAGCTCGGCAAGGAAATCATGAACGTTGGTACTCTCCTTCTGGCTATTAACCTTCTTAAGCATTGTGTAAAAGTTTCTATGGACAAATCTTCGACCAATTCCAAATGAACAGCTCTTGTCACACTTAACAATTGATTGATGTGTCAGCGTGTGTATGTCGAGATATCGAGCACGTGGGAAGTTTGGAGAGCCCGAAAGAGGCATAAGGGTTGCACGAGGCGGAGCCGAGTGCAACTCTAGCCTCTTGAGTGCTCTCCAAACTTCCCAAGTGCTTAATATCTCGACATACGCACAGCTGCAGCATGAACTAATTGTTTTATAACATTATCAACACAGCACGTCATTTTGAAAGAAGCAAAATTGTCTTTGCTGCTCCTCGATGTGTCGTTTATCTTTTGTTTGAGAAATACACTTCAATACCCGTCAACGATTCATTTTGTATATTTCAATTAAATCTCATCTCAGATCAGTCAAAAACTGAGGGGTGAACTCATGCATGGACGCTGGCATTTGACCACAGGGTGATTGCAGTGGCCCTGACGCTGTGGTTTGTGTAGGCTTTCGACAGTTCGGCAGCCCAACTGATGTCCTTCATCATGCCATCAAGTTTGTTGACACCGATTGGTCTTGCATCGTACCGAACTTCGTCATCGTATTTCCAGTACTTCTTCGGATATTGAAAAAATGCATTGCATTTAGGGTTAAACTTCGCCAGGTAAATCTTCATGGCTTTGTAACCATTGTTTTCTTCAGGGGTTTCGTACATCCCTGCCAACTTTTCGTGGCTCGAGTCGTCACTAGGTCCTCCAGGATGATTTTTGGTTGCTTCATTGTGCGTCATTGTGACGAACTTTCTTCCAGAGGCATCAGCTGCAAATTTGAAACTTGACCTTTTGAGTGCCGTCTGGCCTTCTCATCCTCTCCGACAAAAGAACAGGACAACATGAAACCACACATTTTGAAGCAAGGTAAGAGGGCTGGTTAGTGCAATGGCTTAAGAAGTTTTAAGCTTCTTTAAATCTTCATCTTCAATCGCTGGCTTGTGCTTCACATTCTCCTTTCCTTGGTACTTTAAATGGACAATCTGCGCATTCAGCATCTCATTTGATGTTTTGGAACGTGGATCGGAGCTCTGGTTCAAACCTTGGTTAAAAGGAGGTCTGTTTAGGCACCTCTCAAAGGAATGTCTGAGTCCAAGAAGAGTAGATTTACTGTACGGCTCTCCTGCTTTACTTCTTGCCTCGGCATAGAATCTGCAAAAGTTTACATCTAGTTGTCCTACCATCATTTGCTCAATTGGCATTTGAATCTTTTTTTCTTTGGACCAAGCTTTAATTAAAAGCAAAAATTTCAATTAATCAAACTTTTTAACTCATATTGCAAAACTCTTAAAGAAAAAAGAAACCTTTTAAAAGCTGCTATCACTTAATTAACTGGCAGACAAAAAGTTGTTACAAACCGCCACTCTGAAATGTTTACATGACCGACAGATCTGTGTTTGCTATGTTTACTGTTTCTGTGCCGGCTATAAATAAAATGAAATGTTTTTATAGTGGAATTATTTACCTTTGAATGTGTTAATCGACTAGTTTGTTAGTTGTTTTGTTCTTGCTGCATGCTTTTCTTCTAAGATGGTCTGCATCTTGGACTCACTCAAGGTTGCGAAACGATTAGGTGTCACTTGTCCGTTTGCATCCTTCTCGTTTGCTCCCTTTTTGGGGTTTAAAAATTCTAGCCCCAGAGAAAAATTAGGAAGCTCTTCCTCGTCAACCGGTTGGCTTGTAGCTATTTTAAGCTAAGGTTTGCTCTTTTTCCAACGCGTTTAAAAAGTCACTCGTGATAAAAAAATTTTCTTGAGGTGTTAGTTTGCTGACGTCAATAAGAATATGAAGCATGCTCGCGCGCTATTAAATTTGATTACAATTCTAGCTATGTCATAAAACAAGTTAGCAAAGCCATTGGCCATTTTGAGGTTGTGCGTGAGACTGGGTCGGCTTTGTCTCGAGTGGGACTATTTTGGGGGACGCTCAGCTGTTTTCTTGCACTTTCTACTTGAAACCCGAAATGCTACTTACATGTAAATCAAAATGGGCAAATTTAGCTGTTGTGTAGCTGGATGCACCAATAACTGGGGAAATTCACCAAATATGAAATTTCACACTTTACCAACTGAACCTAAAGTAAAACGGACGTATGTACGACTAATAATCCAGGATTACATGAAGGCCTATTCTATTTATTAGGGTGTAACTAAATGACCAATTAAGTAAAGATTCAGCATCACAGACAATACCGTTCACATTATTAACTCTCATAAAGGAATGTCTGGAAAAAAATGCCCTCAGTTACTTCTCATGAAATGCAAGATTCTCCCTCAAACTGCCCTTATGCCTTCTTATAACAAAAATAATGATAATATGAATTGTATCTATACTAATACTGATACCACTATTGCAACTTATAATAATAAACTTTATGTCACGAGTGTAAAGGACAAGTTGCAGTTATAAACTGTTGAACCTATTGCCTACACAGTTATGACTTAAAAACTGCAATATAATAACAACATTCAAATATGACATATTACAAAGTAATTAAACTGTAAAAGGCAAAAGAGATGTCAAAAGTCACTTCAAGCTTTATTACCCCACCCCTGCAAATGTTGTTGTTTTTTTAAATAAGCAATACTGTTTTTTTTGCTTATAATTCTATGTTAGCTGTGGAAACTGCAGGTCCTTGTTCCACCTTGTTTGTTCATGAAAAATTCGTGGATTAACAAGTTCAGGAAATACATTATCAAAATAGAATTGCTCAAGTTTTGGAAGCACACTCTCCCAAAATACAGAGTCAAAAGGAACAGATTCTGTGTAACAACCTTCTTGACTTCAACAATCTCGCTGTCATTTATGACTTCATCAGGAGATGCACCTAAAAATGGGTGTGTCTCAGATAGATTAAAACCGTACTTGTGTACCTTCTGGCCAGTCTCGTTTTCAAATGCGTGGATGATATTGGATTCTGATTCAATACCATCTCTCATGGCTTTAGTTTGTACTTGCTTGGTATAAATAAGCACCTCTGAAATAGCTTTTGTTGGGCTTGTTGTTGGCTTTAATAAAACATCTCTTGTACTGTGAAGCAGTTATGCGTGGTTTCTGTACATGACACCATGTTCTTGTTTCATTCTGGCCTTTTGTTTCTTGAGCAATTTCATTTCTTTCCTTGCCAGAGTTATATAATCACTGTCTGGTTCTAAGTGCCTTTTCTTTAATGTCTGTCATTGAAAGTGGAGCACACTAAGAAGGAGATACTATATCCCATTTAGATGGTGTGTCCTTGTCAGAGCTTTTAGTTTCATCCAGAGGCATTGTATTTTCTGGAAAGTCATGATATAAGAGAGCCCAAAAAAGTTTTTGCCCTTATTACCACCTTCAACTTGTCATGCACCAAATTCCAATGTTGCAAGTTGTGGCAACATGTTGCGCAAAGTAGACCTGAGTTCTACTTTTTGCAACAAACTTTCAATTTTATTATTTGTCACAACTTGCTAAGCTTCACAACACTTGTGATTGGTCAATTTTCCCACACCAAAAACTCAGGGAAACATGGTGAGTAAGCGCGCTCTTGACCCTGGGCATATTTGGGCCGAAGAAAACGTGGCCGAGGTTGTGCAGGTTGAGAATGTTGAAACCCGAGATTGTGAATTTATTAGTGAAAAAATGTCAGAGGCCCAAAGAAAAGATTTGTGCAAAGAACTTGAAAAGCACCCATGTCTGTGGGAAACTTGTGGACCAGAGTATAAAAACAAGCCACGAGGGTCAAGAGCTGTGGATGAGTTATGTCAAAAATTTAACATTTCACCAAGCTGTCTCAAAAAACAACTACATAGCTTTAGAACGGCATTGACAAGGGAAGTAAAAAAAGAAACCACAGAGGGCCACCAGTCGAGGTGGAAATTTTACACCGCTTTAACTTAATGAAAGATGACGTCCGTTCTCTTAAAGTGAAAACAGAAAACAAAACAAAACTGCTGTTTCATCATGCGGAAAAATTCTTTGTATGCAGCATGATCTCCTGTTTCCAGTTCCTTTACCAGCTGGTGGTAAATCTCTCTCTCCTCTCACAAGGCAATCCAGTCCCTCATATAGACGTTTCGGTTTCTTTTACGGGGTTTTTGGGCCTCTTCCTCAAGTAAAAAAATTAACGCAAGGGTGGCTATCGCTCGCTTTCTACGAAAGCCCAGCACGTCGGCCATTTTGTTTGCTGACAAAAAAACACGCCTTCGACCAATCACAACGCAGGATTTTCTTAATTACCTGCAACTTGCAAGATCGAAATTTGTTGCGTGACAAGTTGAGAGCAGAGGTGGTAATATGGGAGCTTACAGGCAACAACGCTTTTCAACTTGCAACGCAATAATGTTGGGTGAATTGAATTTTACAGAAATGGCTCTGCACAGTCTTGAGTCACTATGGCAGTGCTTAACAATTTGTATTGAACTGAAAACTTACATCGAAGACTCTTTGATTTCAAATCGAACTACAATTTGTGTGTTGTTGTCTCTTTGGGTCTCAAACACATCAGGTGTAGAAATCATTCAGGCTGCACAACCTAGTGTGCATCATTGGTGAAGGTAATCGAGAGCCTGTCATTGAATAAATTGACAAGCTCAAGTGAGGGTTCCAAAACGGTCCTTACTGCTTTGAGTGAAGAGTCATCATCTTCCCTGGATTTCAGGCTTGTCTGGTATTTCTGTATAAAGGTACAGGGAAGGTAATCCTATCAATGTTACTGAAGGTTACTTTACAGAAATAATATGGAAAGAAAACATAGGAAAAATCAAAGTAAACACTCTTTCTTTTGTTTTTTACCCTTCTGATGGCCTTTTACTATACTTTATTTCTGCAAGAAATGGCTTCACATAAATGCTGTTGAAGGCGAGGCCTTTAAGCATTTAAGCAAGGAGTAAGACTTTTTATTTTTTTGCCTCTGCTTTCCCAGTCAATAAAAGTTATGGCCCAAGTCATGGAATCTCCCTCATTTAAGCACTTTTTACAAGATTTCTTCATTCTGGAAGGGTTAGTTGTAAAAGACGTCTTTTGTAGTAAAGAGGGGTGACTTTAAAGTTTGTGGTAAGAAAAACTAAGGGAAAAAAAAAGAGAAAGACTAGCTGTCCACTAGAAATCTTGCACCTTCTTGTAGTAGGGATTAACGTAATGATAAGTCGTTGGCACAGTCTTTGCTAGGCGCTGAGGAAACTGGAGTAGAACCTTTAGTGAAGAACGTTGTGTTTTTATGTTTTTGTTCTTTTACTTTGTCCTTGGGCATGGTAATGTTACTATGATTTATGAGGTTGAAACAAAAAAAAATTAAACCAAGAGTAAAATCTAGCCGCAAAATTTCAGTAGCATTGCAGCCATAACAGTAATCGTTATTATAATTTCAGCGCGGACTTGGTTTGAAATTCGGAAATTTTCCTTTGCATTTCGGCCTTTTTTAATGCCGCGGCCGCCTCGCCTTTTGAATGGCCCTGTAGTGCGTTCGAGAAAACGGACGACTTGGAAGCACGTGACCCAGATCGAAAGGATCCTAATTCCAGTAAGAGGTCATTTTTCCGGTCCAGCTCTTTGTTAATTGCTGCCTGGATGAGTTCCTTCCGAGTTCTCATCATTGCTTCGACTGTTTGTCTCTCTTCCTGATGTTCAGGCAAGCTCGCGTGCACTGTAAAATCCATTAATGAAATCCACGCAAGTTCATAATCACTGAAAGACGAACCCAAGTCTCCTACGGCCTTACGTAAGGCTTCCACAGAATCTGGAGTTTCTTTGAGCTTGGAAATCGCTTGACTAGTTCTTTCCCAAATTTTTTCAAGTTTCAGTGAGTCAGACTGCAGTCTGTTTTCAATCAACTTCGCGGTGGGCTTCGAGAATCGTTTTGCTTGCGTGGATTCTGAATGCTTGGCGTTATCTTTGACGGCTGTGTTTTTGATTGAAACAAACCCATTTCCACTTTCTCGGGGCCTTCCTTTGAGCTCCCATGCTTGTATACCTTTGTAACGGGTGAATTTGAAGGAGCCTCTTCCAACTGGCTGAATGAACCGTGTTTTTGAGTTTTGCTTGGTTGCTTGAGCGTCAAATCCACGAGGTTGTCTGGCTCGGTGTGATTGGCCGGCGATAAATCTCTCATTTCACTATTCTGATCCCTCAAACCTTGATCCATTTTTCGGAGAAAATCATGAGGCGTAGGTCCTTCTTCAGAAGTGTAACCGGTTTTAATGAAAGCAAAAATTCACGGTGAAACGAGAAGGCGATTTCACTGGCGAGCACAATGTGACAAAATGCAAAAAAATAAAAACAAGCTAGTTCTCACGTGATCCTATGACGAAGCACGTCTAAGCTATGTTACATAACAAGGAAAACGTGACATGAGAAGGGAAACGCATGACAGAACAGCAGGGTAGAATCACCAGAACTAGTCGGTCCCACGAAATCATTACCAATGATAATCGCGACCTTGTTGTCGAGGGCCATCATACCCATTGTCTGCTCTTTCATTGCAAATTTCTCTCTTAAGGATTCGTGTGGCAGGGTAGGGTTGTTCTTAGCATAATCTAAGGAATACACTTCCTTTTCACCTAATATTGACAGTATCGCATTCGGCGTGAAGCCATCCTTTTCCAAGGAAACAGGTACTACTTGGATTTTATTGGTTGATATCAGAGACGTAATTGCACTTCCTTGACTAAATGCCATCTCTAGAAAAGAGACCAGATAAGCTCTGACCAGTCCACTCTCAATATTGACAGAAAAAGGCAAGGACTGCCACTACCTAACAACAACACTCAGCATATTACGATAACACAGACCATTAACATTGAGAGGAACAAAGGACAAAGCCATAATAAGCGAGGAAAAGGAGACGCGATGGCTCGTGATTATTTATTTTGTGCTTGAGGGGATGACCAAGCAAAGTCTTATCAGCAGATACCCGAGCAGCAGGAGTCAAAGTCCGTTTTACAGTGGTTATCAGAGACAGATGCATCTTCTTATGTGAGATTACCGGGAGAGAACTGACAGATGAGGAGCTGCCTTAGCAACTTCCTCACATTACTTTCTATGTATCACATTACATTTTATGCTTCAATGTACAATACTTTGTACTACATTACTTCGCTTTACTTTAGTTATTTGCATTTCATCTACTTTACCTTGCTCCAGATTAATTTCCACTACATTACTTTCTTCTACATTACTTACTTTAATATTCGTTTGCTTTGTTTTACTTTGCTTATTACTACTTTCTTTAGGTTTACTATTTACAACCCAAACAGCAGTAGGAGCAGCCTGAGCAATCACAAGAGCAGGGTATTTAAAACCGGGTTCCTCACACTCACTATACTCAACAGAGAAGGCAGTATCACTGGTCTCACCAGAATTCTCTGCATTAGCTTCACCGCCAGTCAAAGCAGCCAGTACTGACTGGCTCTGGCTTTGTAACTCATCTAACTAATAGCCCGCAGGTCAGTTATTTCCGATGCACTGACAGCACTGGTTGACACAGGGTAGTCATTTGGGCAATCATGGGCAAAATTATTATTGTACTCAGATACTTGCGACATTTTCCCCAAATAGAGCAGTAGTTTCCCCTGCAATATGATCCCCTTTTCACATAGATCCCACTCCGTGGGGTGACCTACTTAAACAATTTGATCATCGTAATTGCCTATAGCCAAATTTTGAGGGATATGACGAGAGTGAATCAGAGTTACTGTGCACACACCGTAGCAAATCTTCGGTGATGAACACTCTGAACTAAGCCAAGGGTATCTAAATCATATGCAAGGGCAGAATCGTCTGCCTCAAAATGGTAATGATATACCAAAACCCTCCGAGGGCAGAGGCCACTTCCCTGGATAGTACAATTCTTCCTGATCAATACAACCGACTCATGCTGCAGAACCCATCTTTTGGTAGCTTCAGAATCGGAAGTCACTTTGGCTACAGTACCCACAAATTGAATTGCAGGAATGGTCATTCCCTCAAAACGCTCAACAATCAAAAAACAAACTTCAACCCATGTATTATCAGCTGCAATACGTGGAACATCAATTCTGACGGTGCGACGAAAACCAGGGCGAACCATGGTACTTGAAATGATCAAATACAAGCAACCAAACAAAGTTAAAACCTGATGGACAGGGTCAGAAAAGGGAGGGGTGACCGACCCAAAAACGAAGCCCCGATGGGCAGAACACAAAAGACAGGGGTTACAAAAGTTGGACAAAACTACAGAGTTAAGCCAGTTAGGCAACCACGAAACAAAGGAAAAAAGGTTCGAACTCTCAAGTCAAGCCTGCCTCTAAAAACTGATAGGTGACTGTCCAAAGAGAGTCCTCTAACACGCCCATGCTCTTGGCTTTATTTGTATAAATCGCACATACACATTACAATGAATCTGACGAAAAACTATCATCTCAAGACAAAGGGTAATGAAATGGTGAATAAATGAATTTCAAAGTCCTGACTGAAAAACAAATGTAATGTAACTAAAGAGTTTTGCAACTAAGAAGGTCGCCCAATCTGGAGAATATGTCAACAGTTTGATCATTTTGTTTTCTTCACTTTTCCGTGGGATATTATGTGAGTGACACATTTGGTACAGACAACTGTTGGCTCTCTTTTGTAAATGATAGTTATTTCATCTATATTTGGTTCAAAGGCCTGGACTTCTGCTTCGTACCAGCCAGCCTTCAAGCCACTCTCCTTAACTTCCTCCTCCATCCATTTGATCAAAATAGATGTCCTAATTTCAGTTACTTGGTCGTAAAGGTCCGCCACCTCACATGTAGTGACATGTAGACGTAGGGTTCCTTTTTCCACACCATCTTTGACATGTACTTTGTACACCTTTCCTGGCTCGCTGACATACTCAGTTTCTATAGCATCCAGCACCTTGGTGTAGTTCTTGATGATGGCTGTATACCATTCTAGCTTCAAGCCGTCATTGTTATCCCTTTCTGTCCATTTCACCCTTACCCCTCCTTAATTGTTGCTTCTGGTGGCACTCAGGTTGTAAGGATCGTACTTCTGGGCAGAGTCTTCATTGGGAAGCCTGATTTCCCTTTTGATGTTTTGAAATATATCTTCCAATTTTGAACTAGTGGTGCCATCTGGGACTGGAAGCTTTTCACTTTTCCTGTTTAAAGTTTACCCTGCTGTTTCTCTAGGCCTCTGTTATGAAATACCACTTCCCTCCTGGGTGAAAAAAGCTCTTTGTCAAGTTAAAAACTGACTACAGACGATTTTTACTTCTTTTTGAGTGTTATTGCCTGCTCCGTGGCATCAATCATTTCCAATAAATCGTCATGTTCTCACTGAAACAATACATGCGCTTAACCTGTTTGAAGCGCCAAGACTGTAAGAGCCAGTTGCTCTTTACTTCCTGTCCAAGAAATTTTATAATAGTGCGGATATTGT
The DNA here is from genome assembly GCA_942486025.1 of Porites evermanni. Taxonomy (NCBI): domain Eukaryota; kingdom Metazoa; phylum Cnidaria; class Anthozoa; order Scleractinia; family Poritidae; genus Porites; species Porites evermanni. The sequence goes on from CALNXI010000809.1 coordinate 55,870, forward strand.
TTAAACTTTAAAGCTGGAAGTTTGCAAATTTTTTTGAGTTGGGTGGGTTTGACGCTCAAGTCCCCATCAAATTCTTCAATTTCATATGGCTCATTCAACTGTAGTTTTTTACATAACTTTCCGGCAGCTTGCTTGTGGATTCATCGCTTCCTAGATTATTTTTTTACACATTTCCTCCAGTGCTGTCGTGGATTTGGAAAACAGGTCAGGGTTTCACCCCCGCACTAGATGCAAGGTGTCCAGTTCCTACGTCTTGAGCCTATTCCTATTTTCTCCTGTTTTAAAGTAAAACCTGTTTTTCGTGTTTTTTAGCTGGTGAAGCAAATTTTTTTAGCAAAATTGAAATTGGAATATATATTGTTATTGTTGTATGTGTTTTGGAGTGAGATTTATCATAAAGCAAGTAGTATGATGACTTTGATGTTCTAATATTAGCAAAAATAACAGTTACATTTGTTCTTTCCATGACCGCTATTGCTTATTACAGGTCTGTTAACTTTGTTATATATTGTTACTTTTTGTGTAATTTTCTAGTGCACCTATGTGTATTGTATGTAGTGTTATAGTTCTCATGACTATTGAATAGTTTTGAGCATAGCCCACTGAAACTGCATTTCACCATCTGTACATGTTATATTTTATTTTGAAGTCTTGCTCGCTTTTGTGTTCATCTTTGAAACTTGAAACAGGATCAAGTTGTCCTCTCATAACACAGGTCAGATAAATCATCAATCAGCTTCTTGTTTAAAAAACCAATCAGTAGCTGGATTCTATATGCTACATGAAGAGAACATACTCAAGTTTAGTTTACTGCACTACCTCTCTCAGTAACCCTTGTTAAGAGCTATTCCTAAGCAACTGACAAAGGATCCAATACTTTGGTTCCAAAACCGGTCTTGCAGTCATAGCTAAGCAGAGAGTTACGTTCTTCTTAGAACTTAACCATGATACATTCTGGTACCAAATAGATCAGTGTCATTTTGTGTACAGCACAGAAAGCCTGGTTGGGTACTTACAACTATGCGGTCTTTTGACTCAAACAAGCATATTCTCAACCAGCTACCGATTGCAGATTAATGGAAAGAATGCTTTCCATAGGACTTTTTAGTCTTAGTTTAATATCCTTCAATGACAACACAATCATTAGAAATTTCACTCCTCGAAGCTTTTCAAAGATTGGCCACCAACTTGAATGGAATTTGCTTATGATCACCTTTGATTATAGAACCACGCTCGACCTGTAGTCAAGCATATTATTCTGATTACAGTGTAACTGAGCCAATAAACTAAACGTTACTGATCATTTTCACTCCTTATAAGCCGAGAAAGTTGATCTAAATCTTGCGAACGTACAAGCTGAGGACTTGTAGCCTTTATAATAACCCTGATGAGGTGCAGGAACGCTATCTTTGTCGACAAAAGTATTATTGATTTCCTATTTTTCTCCTATTTTGTAATACAAAGTTTCCTATTTTTCCTATTTTGTCAATCCTGAGTGTCGCTGGACACCCTGTAGATGCAAAGAGCTCTTCAATTCTTTTGAAGTGTCTTCCTATTTGTTGTCTAGGTAGACCTTCCCGTCTTCCTTTGTACACCAAGCAAATAGTGCTAAAACGTGTGGAAGGTCTTGCTCATGTGAGGATGGATGAGGTGGATTAGATCTAACAGTTTGGAGGGCAAAAATAGTTCCTGGATCTAGTTCCATGGGCCTCTGGGTAATAGACTCCCTTCTTCGAACATCATATAGTGCAATATAAAATTAATGAATAACTGCCTTCAGTCCTAGGAGCCGCGGCAAACAAGCAAGGAGCATTTTTACAAGAGGACTTCTGGGCTTTTCAATGCCCTTGTCAATGACGGATACTAACACTTAAATTGCCCAGATTCCAAATTCCTGAAGCACGTATCAAGGGGAGGGTTTGTAATCATAAAGAGCAACTCACTGATTGATCAAAAAATAGTTTCAGGCTTGTAGTGCGACAGATAAAAAATAGTAGGGCTTTTCCGGTTCTTTTGATATGTGTTACTACGTTTGATCTGGGTGATGGAGATAGAAAAAGCTCTTGAAGTTTACGGTTATTGTTTACCGTCAGCTTTCTCTTGGTTTCAATTGCCTGGACGAGTAGATGTTTCATCGGAGTTACTGTGTTGGTTCATGAGGTTTGGAAGGTGTAATCCGGATTTTCTATATTTCTCCACATTCACGCTCCATGCCCTGCGTTCGCACTTATCACTTGTTTGGTACCTCTCGATTGACCAGTCGGCCAGCGGGGTAGTGGTATACCAGTATACCCGAAAAAAATTCGCCAAAATACCCAAAAATACCCAAAATTAATCGAAGCATTGTATACTGCATACCCGAAATTAGTAGTTAGCGAAGCAAGCACATATTTGGTTGTCTTACGTTTTTAGCATTCCGCTTATAAGAAACAGACATGCATCATTCACTATGCATTTAATTACAATCTCTCAGTCAGTCAATCGACAGTGGCTCGGACCGTCATTACTTTCTCACGATAACAGATCACAAGAAAGGTCACATGTCACATGAATAGAAAGATGGTTGGCTATGGATAAGGAATCTTAATCCTCGTAGTTCATGATAGTTGGGGTTGGTTGGTTTTCTTGAGAGGCCCATAGCTGAATGGTTAAAAAATGTCAAGAAAGAGGTTGCTGTAATGTTCACAGTGAGGGTCTCGATCAATAAACTTTACCTCATCCCAAAGCCAATAGTGGTCGGTCTGCTGGGGTCTGGTCACGGGCGAGTCTTGTCTTTGATTCTCTTATGCATAAATCTCCCTGTTTCCTCGATGCAGTTTGTAGAAATTTTGAGAAAAAGCGTCTCCTTTCATTTGCTTTTGTTTTCAAGAAATTAATGAAAATTTCATCATTTGTTCTTCTCAGCCTAGATTCTTATCTACCATATTTAAGTTAAAACTTTGGTGTAAAAATTAACCTGGGTCTCTTGTTACCTGACTCTTATTACACTACTAATACAAAACCTGGAAAACTTACCGACAAGCTCATATTCTTTTCCGTCATTGCCCAACATAAAATCTTGGTAGATTTTCCACTCATCTTCCGAGCTGACAGTGAAAAGTCTGCCACTAGGGAAATCCGGCGGATCGGGCTTTTTATGCTTCACACCAGTCGAAAAATTAAGTTTGTCAATGCCACACTCGCGCGCTTTGTCCTGAAACCCTTCGTAGCCGTCAAGAAGAAAACTCTTCCTAAGATCTGAAAGGCTTCCTTCGCTGATTTTTATATAGGTGGACCACTTTTCAATTGGTTTCGGTTCACCAAGCCGGGACAAAAAACAAAAAAGGGGCAGAAAAGTCGCTCGGGCGGTCATTGTCTTAAGCAGTTCGCATGTGACTGATGTCATGGCATTTGCATAATAACGTCTCCGAACCATCAGTACAACGGTTATTAAAATATGAGATCAACAACATCATGTACACGTCTCCATTGTCTCCTTTTCACTGCCTTTTATTGCTTCTTTTTTCGATTAAACATGGAGCTGTCAAATATCGTACGTTGGTATGATATGTAATTAAAAGCACAGGAAAGGTAGGTATACTTTATACCTGAAATTCAAAGAAAGTGATCTACCGAATACCCTTATTTATGCTACAATATACCTTATACCCGATTTAAAAAGCCCCTGTATACCGTATACCCAAAAACCCTGGCCGACCCTGATTGACACAGTAATTGTTCTGGTCTTTTGAAGCTTTGTCCAAGACATAATTAACTTTGGACGATGTCCAGCGAATGTTGATGATTGTCTTTGATGGCTGTGGTATCTGGAGCCTTATGAAGGGAGAGGCAAGCAAGACTCCTCGTTCTTCACGGTGACGTCTTGCTTCTAGAATGTCTTTGAGAAAATTTTGCGTATAATTAAAACAACTTGACAGGGAAGTTGTAAAATCATCTGGTGCCAACGCTAAAATTGCCTGTCTGGCATCGTTCATCTTCGTTTTGCTATCAGATACCCTATACAAAAGTTTGTTACAAAGTTTTGAGTGACTCTCTAGCCTGCCACCTCCACGCTCTTTGTGGTCACCTCAAAATTCGTATTCCATAATCGCTACCAGATCTGGGAATTCCTCCACTTTAGCTTGCAGCCTGATCTTTCACTGTTCCGCACTCTTATTTGCTTCATCTTTTCTGCTTCCTGAGTCCTTTTCATGAAATAACATTCTTGTCTTTTCAACAAAGTCCTTTTTCCAAGTTCTTCCCTGATATCTTCTCTCAACTCTGAAAATTTCTGTAAATGGCTTGGAATGAGATCGGGACTATGTCTAATGGAATCCTTGTTTGAAGTGTTCTGCATATTGTTAGCAAATTTCATGTCAGTGATCTTGGTTAAAATATATTTCGTCGCACTTTTATCTCTCTCTGTAACTGAGTAATGCTTTATAAGTAGTGCCTTTTTTTTCGATGTGCCTGTTTAGAGAAGTTTCAAATGTTTCGCAGTGGAGTAGGTGAACCATCTGTCCAAAAAATTCATGGATAGGTCCTTCATCCTTGGTTTCCACGATGAAGCCAATGCTCTTTATTTTCAAATGCATGATATTTCAATGTTTTGATAGAAGATTGCGTCACAGATTGCGTCACATTTGCCTTAAAATGTTGTCGTTTTTCGTGGTCTGAGATATTTAGTTGTTTTATCGAATGATAACTTAAAAGGTATTGTTGGTCTTGTCAATAAAAATTGTTTGCTTTTTTTGGGTGCCATCGATAACCATTGTTGCTCTTGGTCCCCAAGAATTTCTTTTGCTGTTCCCACAGATATGCCTTCTCTTGTAAAACATTTGTTAGCGTCTTAGACAGACCCCCATGATCTTCCTTGTCCATCCTCAAGCAATGGGAAAAGACTTTATGTTCCAGTAGCTTCAACAGCTCACTTTCATCGTCTCTATATTCACCACTGATATGGGGAAACAAGGTAGTAAAGGGCTGTTTATTGTCTTTTTCCCACTGTAAAGTCTTGAACAATTAGTAAGATCCGAAATGAGTTTTACCCGTGTATGAAAAAGGTGTTTTTCCAGAGCTTGTATATCCATTAGCCTTACCAAAGGATCTCGCAGCTGTGAGAAATAATGGAATATTCAAGGATTGTTTGTTGTCAATTTCTCGATACTGACCTCAGTAGATCCTCGCTGATTTTCAAACGACCATGACTTGAGGGGTATTAATGACACCTTGTTGTTGTTGCAGATGATTCTCCGTCTTTTAACTGAAGCTGATAGGCTTTTGTAGAATTCGCTCAAGCTTTCTTCTGGTGATTTTCTGTCTTCTTTCACATTGGCCGCGTTTCTCTCCAAATCTCATACATGATTTTACGAGGCATAACAGGATTTAACTGACACGGGAAAGTTTCTTTTACTTTTGATCCATGACATAAAACTGCGCCGACTTTAGTGAGGTTATCCTTTTAGCTACAGAAAACCCTGGCAATTAATAGTGAAAACTATCTAATATCAGAGGAAATTGTAGCAATGGACAGTAAAGGTACAGATAAGTTGAAAAAAAGATGGTGAAAATTACGATTAACAGCCTACCATGATTTCTATTTGAGACAAGTTTTGACTCCCATTTTGGAATCTGCATTTAACCTTAAGATCACTGCACCACAAATTTGATTGGGAGATTGAGACAAAGACTGTTTTGCAAATTGACCCAAGGAGAGCCAAGGTCCTTAACAGACATTTACGAGGACATGATGGTGGGGTGCCCCGTGAGGCTTGATTTATAGTCCAGGTAGGGTTATCAAACAGGATTTCAACGGTCAGGTGTCATTGTGGTTTTGTATAGGGGTCCTTGCCACCTTTTTACATGGATTTTTGAAAACAAACTAGTTCAGGGTCAGTTTCAGGGCGAAGATTGCGTGGCTAATAACCTGAATTAAAAGAAGGACAGATTTTCTTGGATTCTGCATTGGGTCAGTGGCCACTGAAACATTTTAAGCTTAGGACTTTTTGCCTCTCGCATCAGGCATTCCAAACTGGAATGTGCAGCTTTTTTTTTTCTCAGGGTGGAAAACGCAAAAATCCCGCGGAATCGGGAATGTAAGGGCACAGACAGCAAGATAAGTAACACACCATGGAAGAAAGGATAATATGCCTGGGATCCTCATACCAGGAAGTCTTGCAACTTGCTAAAACGGTTAGACTTGAGGACAGTCGGAGTCAACTCAGTATGAGGACTTTTGATAAAATTACAAGGCGAGCCCTTGTCAAAACATCTACTCCGAATTAGGACTATTGCCCATGACTATTCTCTGAGAAATTCTAACTCTTTGACGTCTTTTAAATAGAAAATCTGAGCGTTTAAGACAAAGCTTTTTCCCCAGTGCCATCGTAATCACAAACGCAACATCTTTTAAAAGTTAAATGTTAGTCTTAGTTTGTGGTTTGTTTTTAGGTCAATATAGTAGTCAAATAGTATCACAGTTTTTTGCTGTTTGTGTAGGATTTCTATGTACTATGCATGCATGTACTCTTCCAGTTTCTTGCCGTTGTGTGCTTTTGCAACAGTGTGAGAACACACTTTGTTATCCTTGTATTGCGGGTAGAAATTGTCACATCTGCATCCCACCTGATTTTAAGGCTTGTAGTCAAACGCAAACTGAAATTTAGTGGGCTTTCAAACCAGCAGTCCTTATGCAATCAAACTCTAACAATATCGGGCGGAAGTGATCTTCAAAGGTAGAAGCCCTGATGATGATATCATCAAAATAACTAGACATCAGGCCATTGAGTGGCAAAATGCATTAAATCTAGTGAAACTAGTGGGTCCATTTGTCAAACCGAAGTGCAGTAGTCTCCACTGGGATTGCCCCTGATGAGTTGAGAAAGCCTTGCTTCTCCTTTCACTTGTATGTGCCAGTACCCGGATGCCAAATCCAGGTTATAAAACCATTGAACCCAACCTAAGGCGTCTAAAAAAACATCCGTCTGAGGTAGTGAATGCTTTATTTAATCTCGGCTTTGATGAGGCAAAAATATGCTAATAAGCCGAGGGGAAAAAAAAGCAAGGAAAACAAAACAAATAAATAAAACAATCGCGAAAGAAAGGCAAATCCAAAAACTTATTTACAGTATAAAGCCTAAAAGTTACGTGACATAGCTATTTACAATAAAAAGCCCAATTACTTAATAGAACATAGATATTAATCTAGTTTGTCTGGTGTCAACGTGAGATCCGACTATACTACTTAGTTTCATACTGCACGGCATGTATGGCACTCCTCAGATAAAATTGCCAACAAAAAGTTTGTCACAACATATGCTAAGAAAACAAACGCGCGTGCAAAATGTGAATCTAGAAATTATTGCGTGCCAACAGAAGATGTAAAGCTGCCAAGAAGGAATTTACGCGCGTGCCTGCAGGAAGTGGCCAGATCGGCTCTGCAAATGATAAAATATTTTTCCCACAGGCACAAATTACAGCGATTTGAAGTGGGATTAAAAGGCGCGGCTTGCATAAGACCTTCCAAGTTAAGCTAAATCCAATCTTAGCATCTTTCAAGTGTCAGATGTGCTTACTGAGTTCTGTACTGAGTCTCTTGTTTGGGTCTCTGAAAGAAGACTTATGGTTCGAGTATCTGGTCTCAAAAGAGTTCTCAGTAAGCCCTACATAGGTCTCGGCTGGCCTGTTGTCCTCCGTTGCTACTATGGCTTGGTAGATCACGGCTGATTTTAAGCAATTACCGTCCAGAGGGCAAAGACCTGGTTGACGGCAGTTGAAAGCTTTAGGTGGTACTACGTTTGTTTTCTGTAGGGTGGATTTGTTGTGGCCATCAAGTTTTCGCTTTAGATTCAGCATGCAGCTGTAACTGATCTTAACTGTGGTCTGGTTGAAGATTTTATGCAGCGCATGGCCCTTCGGGAATTCTTCATCAAGGATCTTTAGGAAGGATTTTTAAACATTAGTAGCAGAGCTCTCGCGCGCGCACAGCGGAGCACCATGGGTAAGAAAATTTGGTAAACTGTCCATCCGAGAAAATTTGGTTATGACGTAGCGTATGCCCGCCCACCCGTACACACACTTCGTGTAAGCCGATATCAAATGTCACAATAGATCTTGCACAACTTGACTAGTTGACAAGCCTCTTAGTTATGTAAGCCATCCGTATGAGTACGATTAGATTGACAGCTGTCAAAAGCAGATACCCGCTGACAATTATCACATGACCATCTCGCGGGCTCAGATGAAAGACCAGTCGTTTTGCCCCTACATATAAGCTGATATTATATGTCACACTTACTAATTCAACATAAAAACAAAACTACGCCGGGCAAGGCTGTCAGTTGGCTGACAGTCGTTTAAAGTTATATTGGCAAGCCAAATTAAGGTCAATTGACAGCTGTCAAAATGGGACATGTGCAGACCACTATCAGAAAACTAATAGGTTCGCTCAGGTACACGACCTGGCATTTTCCACTACATGCCGGAGGGATATGTCTTACTCACACTCGTAGTCTGTTAATTCAAATATTCGCCATTGTAATGAAGGTTAATTGACAGCTGTCAAACTAGAGTATACGCTGACCACCATCACCTGAGTGTATCGCATGCTCATTTTTCTATCCATTGAGGTCACGTAGTGTTTAAAGTTTTGCGCTGATATATTATTTGATCACAGGCTCAATTCGAAGCCCCATAGCTTAGAAAATCTACCCATCCGAGAAAATCACGTGACCGTACACCGACCACTCGACCTTCCATCCGTCCTCACCACAGGCATACCAATGTGTAATCTCACAGTTTCTGGCTAGTTTGGGAGCCTGCAACCTGATACTGTACATCCATGTTTTGATTAATTGACAGCTGTCAAAATAGTGTTTCTGCTGACCAGTATCGCCTGACCGTATCGCGGGCTCAGGTATCGACCCACTGAGTTCGAGTGTTTTTTGAAGGTATCTGCTGACAAGTTGATACTTTTCAAATGATCGCAGGCTCAAGTTCATATTTTTTAAATGCATATGAAATAAGTCATGTTCATGAGCAGCACTGTTAAAATGTTGATTTCAAACTGACCTCGGACGCGAAAATTCAACCGGCTTTTACATTTACATGTAGGGAAGGTAATCGCTTTTTACTTTTCTCACTTTCACGCAATGATCATGCTCTACGTCCAATTCTTATGTTCTGATTGGTCAAAATTTGACAGGTGAGTTCATGCGGGAAACTTATGCAGCATCTGAAAACTTGCTTACTGATAGCTGGAGCTGACAGGGTTTTTTTTCAGCTTGTGATGTTTTAAACTGTCTTTTTCTACTTGGTGTACAAAATGAAATACAGCTGCTATCAAGATTGTTCTGTAATTCATGGCTGGTTTGTTTATTGCGCTTTTTGTTGACAAATGCACTGCTTGTCAAAGTCGTTGGAAATCCGATTTCGGATGGCATCGTTTTCAAAAATGAGGTTACTCACTTGCCCTTACTTGAGGCGTAAGAGGTT